>CM057097.1:30136260-30173760 GCA_029959045.1 Taenioides sp. WSHXM2023 | reverse complement strand
ACCTGGTTTAGTCCTCGATTAGACCTGGAATAGTCCTGTTGTCCTGTAGACCTGGTTTAGATCTGTGTTCTGCTCCGTGTACTTGTGGAGCGTTCCCTCATGTTCTAACGCTGTTCCATCATCAGAAACACCTGAAGAGCTTTTAGAGTCCTCCATGTTCAAGTCATCTGGTCATATTTGCAGATCCTGATTTTTGGTTTGATAATCTATAGCCACGCCCACAGATTAATCTTGAGGTATCGATATCGAACATTAGCGATACTGAAACCGATATCACCCATCTCTGTTTTCAGCTCCTTTAGTCAACGTCTGACTTGAGTCTCTTGTTTTCAGTCTAAACCCATGGAGCCTCTGTGTAACGGAGCCCCGAGCCCTGAGGAACCCCTGTGTGACCCCCTGCCCCCTCCGGCCAAACTGCCCCGCCTGGACCTGCCCCCGGCGGCAGGGTCCCCCAGAGAGGAGGGACCCTCTCAGGGCAGCCCCGGGGGGGTCCGGCCCTGTCTGAACCCCAGGGCCTCTCCAGGGAGGGGCCCGAGTAAAACCTGCCACTCCAAAGGTACGAGGTCTTCAGATCGTCCGACGAGTCTGGGGTCGAGTCCGTCACAGGCTCGGACACGCGCCTCACAGCAAGAAGGTTCTGGGTTTGATCCCCGGGCCTTTCTGTGTGGAGTTTGCATGTTCTCCCTGTGTCTGTGTGAGATGAGAGCGGGTGACGCCTGAACACTGTGTCCGAGAGTCTAAGGTTAGAGCTGCTAAAACACTTTAAACACAGACAAGAGTCTTAAAAAGCCCAGACTGTGGCCTCCCTCCACCTACAGGGCAGTGGGTGGAGCAGTGTGGAGTTTGTGTGGAGTTTGTGTGGCGTTTGTGTGGAGTTTGTGTGGAGTTTGTGTGGCGTTTGTGTGGAGTTTGTGTGGAGTTTGTGTGGCGTTTGTGTGGGGTTTGTGTGGAGCAGTGTGGAGTTTGTGTGGAGTTTGTGTGGAGTTTGTGTGGAGTTTGTGTGGAGTTTGTGTGGAGTTTGTGTAGAGTTTGTGTGGAGTTTGTGTAGAGTTTGTGTGGAGTTTGTGTGGAGTTTGTGTGGAGTTTGTGTGGAGTTTGTGTGGAGTTTGTGTGGAGTTTGTGTGGAGTTTGTGTGGCGTTTGTGTGGCGTTTGTGTGGGGTTTGTGTGGGGTTTGTGTGGAGTTTGTGTGGAGTTTGTGTAGAGTTTGTGTGGGGTTTGTGTGGAGTTTGTGTGGAGTTTGTGTAGAGTTTGTGTGGAGTTTGTGTGGAGTTTGTGTGGAGTTTGTGTGGAGTTTGTGTGGAGTTTGTGTGGCGTTTGTGTGGCGTTTGTGTGGGGTTTGTGTGGAGTTTGTGTGGGGTTTGTGTGGGGTTTGTGTGGGGTTTGTGTGGGGTTTGTGTGGAGTTTGTGTGGAGTTTGTGTGGAGTTTGTGTGGAGTTTGTGTGGAGTTTGTGTGGAGCAGTGTGGCGTTTGTGTGGAGTTTGTGTGGAGCAGTGTGGAGTTTGTGTGGAGTTTGTGTGGAGTTTGTGTAGAGTTTGTGTGGGGTTTGTGTAGAGTTTGTGTGGGGTTTGTGTGGAGTTTGTGTAGAGTTTGTGTGGAGTTTGTGTGGCGTTTGTGTGGAGTTTGTGTGGAGCAGTGTGGGGTTTGTGTGGAGTTTGTGTGGGGTTTGTGTGGGGTTTGTGTGGAGTTTGTGTAGAGTTTGTGTAGAGTTTGTGTGGAGTTTGTGTGGAGTTTGTGTGGAGCAGTGTGGGGTTTGTGTGGAGTTTGTGTGGAGTTTGTGTGGAGTTTGTGTGGGGTTTGTGTGGGGTTTGTGTGGGGTTTGTGTGGAGTTTGTGTGGGGTTTGTGTGGAGTTTGTGTGGAGTTTGTGTGGAGTTTGTGTGGAGTTTGTGTGGAGTTTGTGTGGAGCAGTGTGGCGTTTGTGTGGAGTTTGTGTGGAGCAGTGTGGAGTTTGTGTGGAGTTTGTGTGGAGTTTGTGTAGAGTTTGTGTGGGGTTTGTGTGGAGTTTGTGTAGAGTTTGTGTGGGGTTTGTGTGGAGTTTGTGTGGGGTTTGTGTGGGGTTTGTGTGGAGTTTGTGTGGAGTTTGTGTGGAGTTTGTGTGGGGTTTGTGTGGGGTTTGTGTGGGGTTTGTGTGGAGTTTGTGTGGAGTTTGTGTGGGGTTTGTGTGGAGTTTGTGTGGGGTTTGTGTGGGGTTTGTGTGGGGTTTGTGTGGAGTTTGTGTGGAGTTTGTGTAGAGTTTGTGTGGGGTTTGTGTGGGGTTTGTGTGGGGTTTGTGTGGAGTTTGGGTGGAGTTTGGGTGGAGTTTGTGTGGAGTTTGTGTAGAGTTTGTGTGGAGTTTGTGTGGAGTTTGTGTGGAGTTTGTGTGGAGTTTGTGTGGAGTTTGTGTAGAGTTTGTGTGGGGTTTGTGTGGGGTTTGTGTGGAGTTTGTGTGGAAATAACAGCTGGATGCCTTATCGTTCATACACTGTGTGTGTCTGGTGCTGTGTCCTCAGGGAGCCTGCTGCCTGTGTTCTGTGTGGTGGAGCACCGGGGGGCCCCACTGGAGGGGCCCCAGCCTGAGGGGCCCCGCAGAGAGGAGCACGCAGAGTTTGTCCTGATCAAGAGGGACCTGCTGTTTAACCAACTCATCGAGATGGCCCTCCTCGCCCTGGGGTACTCCCACAGCTCCGCCGCCCAGGCCAAAGGTACACACAGGAATACTGCGCAGTACTACTGATACTACACAATACTACACAGTACTACTCAATACTGCACAGTAGTACACAATACTACACAGTACTACACAATACTGCACAGTAGTACACAATACTACACAGTAGTACACAATACTACTGAGAAACTGAGTGTGACTGTTCACCCTGGTGTTGTCCTCATATTGTGTGTGTATATTTGTGTGTATATTTGTATATTTGTGTGTATATTTGTATATTTGTGTGTATATTTGTATATTTGTGTGTATATTTTTTTGTATACATGTGTGTACAGGTCTGATCCAGGTGGGGCGCTGGAAGCCGGTGCCCCTGTCGTGTGTGACCTCGGCCCCTGACGCCACAGTAGCCGATATGCTCCAGGACGTCCACCACGTGATCACCCTGAAGATACAACTGCACAGGTGAGACAGGGGCGAGACGGGTGAGACAGGTGCACAGGTGAGACAGGTGTTTATCTTATCTTCATGCACAGAGCTCCACTTCCAGCTGCTGTTTCTCTGTACCTCAGTTTAAACAAACCCCGGGGGTGACAGGGACAGGATGGAGACACAGACAGTTGTAGATTTTGTCCTGTGAGGACGTTCTCCGTGGATAAACCTGTCTTCTGTGTGTTGGACAGTTGTCCCAGGCTGGAGGACCTGCCAGCGGAGCAGTGGACCCACTCCATCGTGAGGAACGCCCTGAAGGAGCTTCTGAAGGAGATGAACCAGAGCTCACTGGCCAAAGAGTGTCCACTTTCCCAGGTACGGCTCTGACCACAGACACGACCATAATGAGCATGGACACACCTCCAGCTCAACCGACTCTGGCTCCAGTTCACTTTTATTAAAAAACATGGCCCCTGTCAGTACCTGCTTCTGTCAGAGTCTCAAGATGATTTTGAACTCTAATATTCACTTCTATAACTGCAAACCTCGATGAGCTTCATTTGACTGGAGCTGAACGCTGTGGGTGTTTCACACTCACGTCTTTTTATACAGATGGTTGATGGTGACGGCCAAGAACCTTAAAGGAACTCGATGAATCCTGAGCTCTTCCAGTTTAAAAAAGTTACTACAATCACCTCTGACCCGGTGTCCAGAGCTTCACCTGCAGACAGAGACACAGAGACACAGAGACACGTCCTGTGTTTGTCTCAGTCTCAGTTTATGGACAGGCTCATGTGAAGCTCAGAACCTCCAGAATTCCCTCCCTGAGCTGCAGAGGCTGCACTAGCACTGACTCTGGGGTACAGAGTAGTACTCAGTACTACAGTATTTATGACGTACAGGGGACACAGAAGAGCAGCTTAAATGTTCCTGCAGCAAACGCTGAATTTCCTTCAGGATCTTCTCAGTACATTATTATTTAAGTGAAAGTACAAAGTAGTGGTCCAAGAAAGTACTCAAGAGTATTATATAGTAATAATATACTGTAGTATTTGGGAAAACTACTCATATAAGAGTAACTGAAGGAGCTGCAGGAAACACAAATGTTCAGATCATATTCTTTTGTCACTTTAGACTCACAGTGGGAAGAGGAAGCACAACATTTACTCAAGTAAGAGTACTGTTACTGCAATACAAATATTACTCAAGTAAAAAAGTATGTGAAGTAGAGTTTCTTCAAAGTGCTTCTCCCCCGCTGCATAAATCCTTTCCCATCGTCTCTGTCGCGTGTGACGTCCTCTCCCTGTGTGTCTCTGTGAGCTGCTGCTTATAAATGCATTTATTGAGGCATTTCTATGTATTTATTTATGTATGCATTTATTATGGATTTATTTATGTATTTATGTATTTATTCGGGGCCGCTCACGTTGGTTTGCGCGTTCCCCCGGCAACCGAGAGGGTAAAAGACTGAAAAAGTACCGTGACCGTGCCTAAAGATGTATGTACATGTACTTAGAGGTAACTTTTACACATATGAGTTATATATGCACACACACACACGCACACAAGCACACACACACACTTCTAAAGCCAGTTACGAGTCGGCTCTGGTAGATTAGTAGTAAGATTTTGATTTTAAATTCCATAAACGTGGCTTTGTACAGCGATAAGAGATAAACATGTTCAAATCAAATACAGATTTTATTGATCACAACTGTAATGCTGATTTATTCCTAAAGATACACTATGTAACATTTTAGTTGGGGGTCAATCACCTGCTTGTTTCTATGGATACGTCACTGCTCTGCCTGGAATGTTCCACAGTGTGACATTAAACAGCTCTACTTTACATTTAATCAATTACAGGTGGTTTTAGAGCTCAAAAATACCTAGAAAAACAGACATTCTGACTGTGAGCGGGGTCGCCTCTCCACAGATCTGACCTGGAACTTGGTCTGGTTTGGTCTCCGTGAAGGTAGAAAGGTTTAATGCCATACTGTGGAACATTCCAGACATATAACATCTCCATGGAGAAAAGCGTTTGATGGACCCTCCAGCGGGAAAGTTTCACCTTTAATTTCAAAAAACATTGGACCTAATGGACAGGAAGTTGTTTATGTTTGATTTGGCTTTTTTTTATTATTTGGTGTTCGATTCTCCAATCAGAACGCAGAATGAGCGTCACATGATTCTCTCATTTGGGTTGCTGGTTCAAAGCTGAAATCCAGTGTGTTTAAACCTTTTAGACTGGCCTGTCACGGTAATTACTATTTCGACTTATCGTTTAGTACACGACAGATGGAACGCTCATTTTTGGAGCTCAGTGTTTATTGTGAGTACTTTAATTTTACATTTGTCGGAACATTTTGTGTAATTTTTGTGTCCAGTGATGAGCTGAACAGGTGACTCTTACAACTCACAGATACAAACTTCAGCGTTTCAATTGGCTGTTTATTTGTTTCAGGTCATGTTTTTAAAGATAGAACTTTAGAATAGTTTTTAGTAAGATCAGTTCTTCATAAATATATTAGACTTAGACTTAGACAAACTTTATTGATCCACAAGGGAAATTATTTGGACACAGCAGCTCAAACATCACAATATAAAATAATAACAGAGAGTAACAAAAGAGACACGTGTCAAATGAGACATAATTATAAAAATAAATGTAAATGTACAAGTCAAAATAAAACAGAAAAATAAGTAATAAAATATAAAATAAACTATAAAATCACAGCTATAAACAAGAGACAAGAACGACAGTGTAAATACTCTGCTGATTGACAGGGCATAAGGTTATCTGTTACTTAAGATTGAGTTGTAGGGAGTATTATCTGTTACATAAGGGTGAGTTGTTGTACAGTTGTAGGGAGTATTATCTGTTACATAAGGGTGAGTTGTTGTACAGTTGTAGGGAGTATTATCTGTTACATAAGGGTGAGTTGTTGTACAGTTGTAGGGAGTATTATAGTATGAATGTAGTCCTGTAGGAGCCTGTTGGAGAATGAGCTCCTCTGTCCCTCTATAGTCTGGTGTTGTAGGGAGTATTATCTCCTCTGTCCCTCTATAGTCTGGTGTAGTGGGTGAGTTGTTGTAGGGAGTATTATCTCTTCTGTCCCTCTATGGTCTGGTGCAGTGGGTGAGTTGTTGTAGGGAGTATTATCTGTCCCTCACTGTGACAAATGTCTCCAGCTCACAGTCGATCACGTGTCCAGATTTATGGATCAGTTTGTCGATCCCAGTGTCTCTTTTCCTGGTGCTGCTCCTCCAGCAGAACCACAGTGAAGTCCAGGGTGATGTCCTCCACAGACTGGAGCTGCACTTCAAAATGTGTTAACGCGACAGATCTACTTTTAGGTTTAAACTAGGGCTGTATCGGCAAAAGCTCTGATACCACACATTTTCCAGGTATCGGCGAGTACTCAGACCAAATCACCGATCCGATACCACTGTGTGTTTTCCTGAGGACCCTTCACTGTTGTTTTTATCCGCTCTGTGGGAGAAAGTGAAAATGCTTAAATCATTTTAAATCAGCATTACTTATTGTCAAGATCATTATACAGTTCAGTAATAATTTAGTCCTCAAAATCTTTTTTATTCTTGCTTTTTTTTCCCACACTATAGTATCAGACTGGTATCGGTATCGGCAAGTACACCATGAGAGCCAAAACACCAAACTTTAACATAAATAAATGGGGGATTCTGTTTTATTTTGTCTCAACACATTTCTGAAATCGAGACGTTCCTGTTCCGCACAGAGAATCAGTTTCAGCAGATTGTGTTTTCTTCTTTTTTGTTTTTTTACCCCGGGGTTGGTGGAAAACGCTTCTGCCCCTGCCCCGGCGCTGTGCTGAATAAATACATAAATAAATAAATGCATAAATAAATATATGTGTGGTAATACATAATGCATGGATAATCTGTGTTCAGACTGAGGGGCCCCTGAGAGCCGCTCCTCATTTACACCAGGCTCCTGCTCCAGTCCCTGTAAAAAACACGGAAATACAACAGGACACGTGTTCTAACCTCAAATCTAAGTAAATATAACACATTTTTACATGTGTTTGAGTAAAAAGTGTTTTGTCCCAGTTTAGACCCCCTTTAGTCCTGGTTTAGACCTGGTTTAGTCTTGGTTTAGTCCTGGTCTAGTCCTGTTTTAGTCCTGGTTTAGTCCTGCTTTAGTCCTGCTTTAGTCCTGGTTTAGTCCTGCTTTAGTCCTGGTTTAGTCCTGCTTTAGTCCTGGTTTAGTCCTGGTTTTGTCCTGGTTTTGTCCTGTTTTAGCTTTGGTTTAGTCTTGCTTTAGTCCTGGTTTAGTCCTGGTTTAGTCCTGCTTTAGTCCTGGTTTAGTCCTGGTTTTGTCCTGGTTTTGTCCTGTTTTAGCTTTGGTTTAGTCTTGCTTTAGTCCTGGTTTAGTCCTGCTTTAGTCCTGGTTTAGTCCTGGTTTAGTCCTGGTTTTGTCCTGGTTTTGTCCTGTTTTAGCTTTGGTTTAGTCTTGCTTTAGTCCTGGTTTAGTCCTGGTTTAGTCCTGGTTTAGTCCTGGTTTAGTCCTGGTTTTGTCCTGGTTTTGTCCTGTTTTAGCTTTGGTTTAGTCCTGCTTTAGTCCTGGTTTAGTCCTGGTTTAGTCCTGCTTCAGTCCTGGTTCAGTCCTGGTTCAGTCCTGGTTCAGTCCTGGTTTAGTCCTGGTTCAGTCCTGGTTTAGTCCATGGGTGTATTCTAGTCTCTGTGCTCTTCTACTTGTTCTGATCCAGGTCGTTCTAAAAACATTCAGGAAAAGTTCTGCTCTGTCCTGAAAATGGGACTTTTTTTTTTAGTATCAACACCTGCGTAAAATGAGTATCTAGTTTCGATACCAGTTTAAGTATCGATTTGTCTGATTTTCAATACTTTTGACAAACCTACAATGATGTAA
The DNA here is from genome assembly GCA_029959045.1 of Taenioides sp. WSHXM2023. Classification (NCBI taxonomy): domain Eukaryota; kingdom Metazoa; phylum Chordata; class Actinopteri; order Gobiiformes; family Gobiidae; genus Taenioides; species Taenioides sp. WSHXM2023. Next base: position 30,165,776 of record CM057097.1, on the reverse strand, counting down.
AACTCCATTCTGTTTGTGAAAAGTTCTTATAAACTCATCATTGTGAGTAATTAGGACCTCTCTGGACCAGTGCAAACTCTTTCAGATGAGCTAATTCTGTTTTTAAGATTTCAGTTGCAGCGGCTTTAATAAACCTGAAATACAAAAATAGATTAAATGAAATATAAACATAAATATTGATAATAATCCGTATTTTCAGAGTGTGGTGGTCCTCTGCAGCTCCGGTCTGCTCATGTTTTATGGATAAACCTGAGCTCCGCTGTTCTGCCTTAAGGCGTGTGCAGCATTTACATTTTATTAAGAATATTTATGAAGAGTTATTTTACAGGGACTTTAAGATGACGGTGGCCCAGTGGGTTGAGCGCTCAGCCACAAGCCGGAGGGTACTTGGTTCTAAATGTTCCAAACTCATATTGTTGATTAAAATCCTCATTCAGCGTCAGGATGGACTGATGTAAGGAGAATTCTTATAAAAAGATTGTTGCAGTTAATGCAGTTGTACAGAATAATTATTTTTAGTACCAGTTGTAGTTACATCAGAGTTCGCTTTCATTACGACAGAATATTTTGTTATTTGCAGAGGACTTTTTGTTGCGTGTAGTATTTGCTGACACGATGTTCTCAAGCTCGAAGTACACCAAAGAACCGGCAGGTGTGGTCCTTCTCGCCTCTTCCGCCTCTCCTCCTCTTTATAAGACGATAGAAAACTCCAAAAAGTCCGTTTTGCAGAGTATCGTCTCTTTAATCAGTCAATCAAACTCACTGAGTTTGTCCTGAGGAGCCGTTTAAGCACAGAGCAGTAAAATAGAATAAGAAAAGCTCAAACAAGTCAAATCATCAGATCTGCGTCAGTGTGAGGGGAGTAACAGCCCTCAGGACAAAAAATCTCCCTCCTCTGTGTCCTGCAGCATCACAGCAGCCTCCAGGGGGCGCCAGGTGAACTCTGGACACATAACAGAAAGCCTCTCCTCTCTCTTCACTCTGGTGTTTCGGTGTAGAAAGTCTGTTGCATCCCAATCCAAAAAATGTTCGTTAAAAATGAGAGAAAACATTTTTAAAAGTTTAAGAACTGCTCAGTGTGCCAGTCAGTCAGCCACAAGAGCAGCCAACCACAGCCATCTTGGCGAGCTTTGCAGTGAGGTTGTGTTTGTGTTTCAGAGCGGTCAGTGATCGTGTTCAGCTCCAGTCAAATGAGGCCAGCAGTTACAGGGGCGAATTTAAAGCCAGCTCCATATTATGAACAGAACGTCTTTTAATGGGCAAAACAGTGAAATAAAAACCCCAGGATCATGTAGATCGGGTTAATACGAACATTTTAAGACCAAAATGACGAGTCTGACAGCAGCAGGTACAGAGAGAGGAGCCACAATATTCTAATGTAAGTCAACTGGAGCCAGAGTCGATGGAGCCGGAAGAGCGTCCATGTTCACTTCCTGTTTGGAACGCAGCGGCTCGCGGCTTAGCCATGTCCATTTATATAAACAGTGTGTGGTTTCACAGTTTTATATGTGTGTGTGTGTGTGTGTGTGTGTGTGTTTCAGAGTATGATCTCGTCCATCGTGAACAGCACGTATTATGCAAACGTTTCCGCCTCCAAGTGTCACGACTTCGGACGTTGGTACAAACAGTTCAAGAAGACCAAGTTCCTCAAAGGTAACGGAGTCGGTCTGTACCACCACAGTAAAACTAATAATACTCATGTTACTGTAATATTATAAATACTGTTTGAGACGCTGGAGTCTGAAGTGAGTCTGTAGTTCAAACGTGTGAGTTACATGTGAGTCTGGGAGCTCCATCTGCTCTGTCAGGAGGAACCAGACACAGATGATGAAGTGAAAGTGAAAGTGCACACCACAGCTGTTCATGTCTCAGTCTGACTTGGTTTGGTGGAACCTGCGGTTAATATTTATCATAGTTTCACATCAGTGACATTTTGTGGGAAAAAATGGAAAATTTTTATTAGTCTAATCATGACTTGTGTAATTTAGACTTTGGCCCTTGTTTACATTATGGTTGCTAGGTAACAATCATGGAATTACCTCTTACCTGCTTCCCATGTCCAATCAGGAAGTAAGGGCGCACTCACACTAGGACTTTAGAACCGTGCCGGGTTCTATGTCCCACACTCACACCTGCAGAACCGAACTGGGTCACGGCCCAATGACGTCATCACACGGCGCTGTTTGTTTACGTGTCCCACAGCAGAGCTAAAGCTTTAGAGGAGAAAATAAGTCCAGCAGCAGAAATATCTGTTAAATAATGAGACAGATGTGAGTCCTGCTGTGATACGCACTGCTCCGTGAGTTTATGGAGATAAAAACAGCCCGGAGGAGTGAGGACAGGAGGAGGGAGGACAGGAGGAGAGAGGACAGGAGGAGAGAGGACAGGAGGAGAGAGGACAGGAGGAGTGAGGACAGGAGGAGGAGACGAGGACAGGAGGAGACGAGGACAGGAGGAGACGAGGACAGGAGGAGGAGTGAGGACAGGAGGAGACAGGGCGCGGTTCTAGGGTGAGTTTGTCCTAAGACTAAAAGAAAACAGGACTTAAATCTAATGTTCAGTTTGAGAACTCTGTTTTTTTCCGTTTTTTTCAGAGGTGGAGATGCTGAGTGACGCGGCCCCACACCCTCCCCCCCGGCCGCCGACTACAGCCACGCCCCCTGACCCCTCCGCCCTGGCGTTCCCTCGCGGGGGGTCCCTCTGTGCCCCGCCCCCCTCCCTGCCTACACGTCCCTCTGGACTGCCCACGCCGCCGCTCAACCCCCCCGTGGTCAACCCTCTGGTCATGGCTCAGCTCCTCAACCGCCAGTACGTGGTGAGTCACATGCTCGGGCAGTTCATGCCCCCGTCCCCTCAGCAGTACCTCCACCACCCCCCGGTCGGCAGCGGCGGCGGTGCCAGGGTCCAGACGAAGCCCAGGGGCCCGGAGCCACAGGGACCCGCTCCGGCTCCGTGCCCGGGAGGAGGGCTCTCGGCGGGGGCGCAGACCCTCAGCTCTGCCGGGGTGTTTGGAGGAGGCGTGGACGTGCCCTTTGACATTTACCACAGCGTGAGGGAGGAGCTGAAGAGGGCGGGCGTGTCCCAGGCCGTGTTCGCCCGCGTGGCCTTCAACAGGACTCAGGTACCCACGGGTTTATGTGTCTTTAAAGTTCTGTATTACGCAAAACTGACTCCTCTGAGCTTTAAGTCATATTCTAATGATGTTCCTCCTCACAAACACACCTGGAGTTGTGTTTGTTTCATTCACATGTTTGAGGAACTCTTTATTATTAGTCTGTCTACATCTCCAAAGCTCCAAACGCTCTGTTCCACCTTGTGATGTCATCAAGTGGTAGTTTTCAAGTGAACAGCTCCTTTTACCTTTAGTTCAGTCGAGATCGGCAATTCCAGAGGCTGAAATGATCCAGATGATTCTAGTGAAGGTGTGTGGACCACTTCCTGTATTGCCACTTGATGACATCATAAGGTGGAGTGTTTTCCATTTGAGAGAAGAACTCAGCCTAAATCTGCAGAGTTTGTGTTAAACGTGAATGAAACAAAACACAACTCCAGGTCTGTTTGTGACGAGGAAACAACTTTAACTTTAAAGCACTACTGTGGAACTTTCTGAAGATGGCATGTCAGATTCTATTGCTGCGCGGGTCAGAGTTAAAATCTGACTCGACCCACCCAGCCCGAGGAAATGTGTTCAGATGTTGGGCTCTGACCCCAACCCACACACTGACCCCTGTGGATCATTCTGTTTTAATTTGGACATTTTAAAAAATCACAATATTCATCTAAAACTACTTCATAAAAGAAAAAAATAACGTCATCACAACAAAGCGGACCCTCCTGCAGCTGCACATCACACTGGCGAGTGGTAGATTTTTTTTCCGTTTGTACCAAAATGAATCCTATGTGTGTCACCGATTAAGAAAATAAAATCTGAGAATGAATTACGGTACAGCACAAAGCAGTGGCTGAAAACAGGAGTTGATCGTCCTGAAAATAAGCGGTTTAAGACGACTCAAACCTGCACGAATCAGTCCAATGGTGATTTAAATCTGTTATGTGTTCGCAGAAGGGGTGGGACGAGATACAGTTTCCACAAGACGAAGAAGTTCCTACTTTTATTCTCACCGTTTTTGATTTTATGTCATTTAATATTTTTGTTTTAGCGCTGCTTTTTGTGACTACAGCTTCTCGAAAAATGTATCTCGCCAGAACTTAACTTTTTATCCATTCCAAACGTAAAAAACATGGGACAAAATCTCATGAGATCATTTTCTTGTCCCATTCTTAGTTGGGAGTTAATACCCCATCTTTAACTCACAAGGAACTCTTCAATACACTTCAAAACCTCAACTCAACTTTATTTCTCGAGCATTTTAAAAACAACACAGTCGACCAAAGTCCTGAACACAAATGAGAAAAGACACATGGCAAACAGTGACAAATACTGTGAAGCCAAGGAGAAAAAGTGAGCCTTTAGGAGGGACTTTCACAGCCTCGGAGCAGCCGCCGCAAATGCCCGATCTCCTGGTCTTTCTCCTGGTCTTTGGGACGTGGAGAAGAGCCTGATCTGCAGACCTGAGAGCAGGAGAGCAGGTCTGACAGATCCTGAGGGGCCACACCATGAAGAAAACAAAACAAAAAACAAAAACAGACCTGGAGTTGTGTTTGTTTCATTCACATGTTTGAGTAACACTTTTATTATTAGTCTGTCTACATCTCCAAAGCTCCAAATACTCTGTTCCACCTTATGATGTCATGGAGTTGTAGTTTTCAAAATAGCAGCTACTTTTACTTTAACCTTTAGCTTTGTGTCCCTGAACTTGCAGATGCTTCCAAGCTTCTGTGTCTGTATCAGTAGGAAGTGCGTACGTCGCTGTGGGCGTGCACCGGTGGAGGTTAAAACAGGAGCAGATCGGCAAAATGGCATCTTCAAATATGCGATTAAAGATAACTCCTGCACGAATCGCTCCAAATTTAACTTCTAAAAGAATTTTAAATGCGAAGGTGCACAGGGAGAAGATGAGAAGAGGCTGAAGGACGAGGATATCTGGTTAATTTTCCCGCACGAGCTGTAAACGGGAGAGTGAGATTTTCCTGACAGGAAAAGGCCCAGTTTGACTCCGTGAGGTTGGCGCGCTGGCACATGGCTCCTGCCGCAGTGCCCATCATCATACCCCTCAGTACCTCCTCCCCGGCGCCCCCTCCTCTGGGGCATGTTATTGCGTCTGTGCCCGTGCCAGCTCTCTGCAGCAGACTCGGGCATCAGTGCCACAACAGCTGCTGGGCAAACTAATCACATCCCCTCTGAGGCTCCTGTCTCCTGCAGCGCTCCACCCCTCCTCTCCTCATCCATCAGCTCCATCATCTCCATTATCCCCACCAGTTCCAACAGCCCCACCAGCTCCATTCCTCTCCTCATCCATCTCCACCAGCTCTATCATCTCCATTATCCCCACCAGCTCCATCCCTCTCCTCATCCATCTCCACCTTCTCCACAAGCTCCATCCCTCTCCTCATCCATCTCCACCAGCTCTATCATCTCCATTATCCCCACCAGCTCCATCCCTCTTCTCATTCATCTCCACCATCTCCATGAGCTCCATCTCTCTCCTCATCCATCTCCATCAGCTCCATCATCTCCATTATCCCCACCAGCTCCATCCCTCTCCTCATCCATCACCTCCACCATCTCCACGAGCTCCACCACCTTCACCAGCTCCATCACCTCCGCCAGCTCCATCAGCCCCACCAGCTCCATCCCTCTTCTCATCCATCTCCACGAGCTCCATCCCTCTCCTCATCCATCTCCATCATCTCTATCCATCTCCATTAGCCCCACCAGCTCCATCCCTCTTCTCATCCATCTCCATCATCTCCACCATCTCCATCCATCTCCATGAGCTCCATCCCTCTCCTAATCCATCTTCATCACCTCCACCATCTCCATCCATCTCCACCAGCTCTATCACCTCTATCAGCTCCACAAGCTCCATACCTCTCCTCATCCATATCCATCTCCATCCATCTCCACGAGCTCCACCACCTCCACCAGCTCCATCATCTACAGTAGGACACATGGAAACTCAGAATCATGTTCTAGACTCTTAGTTCTTATAGATTATGGGAACAGGATTATTGGCACACCTGGTTTCTTTAAAGTGGACCTATTAAATCAACTTTTCAGAGCTTTTAACCATTTTATCGGAAGTTGTATTTGGAGCGATTCGTGCATGTTTTCAGTTATCTTTAATCGCTTATTTCAAGACCATTTTCACCTCCACCTCCGCAGTTCTGTACTTCCTTCTCCAGTTGTGTTTTCAGTGACACAGCTGTTATGTTACTATAGATGAACGATCAAAATGGAGGCGGCATGTGCCAAAAACACAAAAAAAAGTAGCATTAGCATTTTGCAATAGCTGTGGCTAGTGTCGATTAACATTAGCAACAACATTCACCCGTTCCTTTCAAGTTGAGGAACACAAAGCTCAGAAATAGACCAATAAAACATGAGTGATTATCGACCTGCCTTTAGCCACTCTCCATTCGAGCATTTCTCCCTTCCTCTGTTTATTTCCTACATCGGGGTCACACTTCTGCGTGGGCAGAGTGACCAGACGTTCCTTTTTACCCGGGACAGTCCCAGTTTGGAGTCCTGTGTCCCCTGTCCCAGCAGATTTATCCAGAACCGGTGATTTGTCCCAGTTTGATACAAGAAATGTCCCAGGTGTCCCTATTTTGGACCAGTCTGTTCCCTGCCAACAGTAAACAGAGGCATAAACTGACATTTGTTTTGGTAAAATACAGAAAAGCTGCTTAAAAATGACCAAAACACAAAGAAAATGTGACTTTACTGACTCACATTAGTGCCAAGTGCAGAACAGTTTTCCTTAATTACGCACTCATTTCAGTTTCATTATTACCAACCACCACAAACCAGGATGTCCCAGTTATTTTTATCTTGAAAATCACCTTATACATGGGACTAACGCTAAATGCATAGATGAGCTGAGAAAGATGAGAAAATTACACCTGTGTTCAGCCAACTTTCCTAGGAGGGACCCTCAGACCCCCGTGTGCTGGAGGACACTTGGACTGAATCATTTGGATAATTAAAAATTTGGAAAATTATAAAAAATAAACCACTTGATGACATCACAAGGTGGAACAGAGCGTTTGGAGCTTTGGAGATGTAGACAGACTAATAATAAAGAGTTCCTCAAACATGTGAATGAAACAAACACAACTCCAGCTCTGATTTTCTGTTTTTGAGGAGAGAACAGGATTAGAACACGGCATCTTCTCTCAAATGTTGATGCTTTTATCTAGTCCAAGTTGTGCTGGTTTCCTGAAGTTCTTGAGATGGTTTGGAGCGTTCTTTCCCTCGCACTGTAACTCGTGCGTCGCTTTTGTTAGCCCATATCCTCCTCGCACGCCGCTCCTGAGCCGTGGCCTGTAGCGCTCGCACTGCACATCTGTTCCTCCTCACCTCCCATTGGCCGCTCCAAGGACCGGCCCCGCCCACTCTTGATATTATTATTACGGCTATTATCATTTTCATCACAATGCGCCGCTCTGTTTATTACCCCCCTCCCTGTTTCCCCGTCTCCTGGTCCAAGGTTCTCCGGTGCCAGGAGCTGAGATCCGCACAGGGCCGGGCACCGTGCCAACATGCCAGCCAGACCGGGGAGCTGCATTTGTCATTTACCCCCTCCTTCCCTCGTTTATGGGAGAGGAGCACAACAGTCGCTGATTTGAATAAGAATTTCACTTTATTCCATAGGTTCTGTGCCAGATTCATATTTTCTCACAACGGATCCTCCATTTGCATCTAATGAGGGAGAAGCAAACACGCGGCGCTCTGATGAGTAATTAGCTCTAATGCCGGCTTCATGGTTTTTCTTTTCGAGATGTTTTCAGAAATTACTGGACACTCGTTTAAGCTGGTCTATAGGAAATATGGTTAGAATATAATGTCCTATATTACTCCTCTGAGCTTTAAGTCATGTTCTAATGATGTTCCTCCTCAAAAACAGACCTGGAGTTGTATTTGTTTCATTCACATGTTTGAGGAACTCTTTATTACTAGTCTGTCTACATCTCCAAAGCTCCAAACGCTCTGTTCCACCTTGTGATGTCATATAGTGGTGTTAGAGTTACAGCTATTTTTAGACTCAAGTGAACTGATTTACTTTACAATACACTAGAGTAGCCATAACCTTTATTTATAACTTTTTTTTTTTTTACATGATCTTATATTAAATTCTCTTCTGGTGCAGTGGGGAAACTGACCGGCAGATTAACCAGAGACACGGTCCATTTGTGCAGTGGCTTGTGAGTTTAAAAAACTGTAAATGTTGAAAAAAGAATATTAAAATATAAAACAGGACCATAGACTGTATAAAGGAGTGGACTAAGGGAATGTGGCATCCCCTACAGACAAATGAAGCTCATCGAGGCCAGCAGTTATAGGAGCGAGTTTGGAGCAGAGTTTCATATTAGGAATAGGAATTTATGAACGGACAAAAAGGCAAAATAAAAACCCCAGGATCCTGTAGAGCAGGTTAAAATACGAACATTTTAAGACCAAAAAGGACGAGGCCACAGCAGCAGATACAGAGAGAGGGGGCGACAAATTTTCAGTGTAAAGTGAACTGGAACCGAGTTGATGGAGCCGGAAGTGCCGCCATGCTTACTTCCTATTTAGAACACATCGGCTAGCGGGTTAGCCATGTCCATTTCCACCATTTCCACCATAGAAATACATGTAGAACACCCCTAGCGCAATGTCACAGCAAAGTATCCATAAGACTAAAGAGTAATTACCCAAGGTTGATCCCAAACGGCCTGACAGATTCCGTGTTTGTGTTCCAGGGTCTTCTGTCTGAGATCCTTCGTAAAGAAGAGGACCCCAAACACGCGTCTCAGTCGCTCCTGGTGAACCTCCGCGCCATGTACAGCTTCCTCCAGCTCCCCGAGGCCGAGAGGGAACGCATCTACCACGAGGAGAAGGAGCGCTGTCTGACCGCCGGCCCCGCCTGCACCACCCCTCCCAGGAACAGCCAGGTGAGTGTGAGCCGGGAACAGCCAGGAACTACCACCCCCTCCCCCCAGGAACAGCCAGGTGAGTGTGAGCCAAGAACAGCTAGAGACTACCCCCCCCCCAGGAACAGCCAGGTGAGTGTGAGCCAAGAACAGCTAGAGACTACCCCCCCCCCGGAACAGCCAGGACATTGGGCTGTGTCCGGTTGGCTGCCCACAGGCCTGCACTCTTTAGTGTGCTTTATAGTGTCTCATTCACAGAGAGATTCGGACACACAGCCCAAAGTGTCCTCAGAGGACAGTGTGAACATCGGGACACAGCCCTCGGCTGTGTGAACCAAGAACAACCAAGAACAAACAAGTCCAGGAACCAGGAACTGATGTTGTGAAGGCTGAAAAAAGTGTGTTGGCGACTGTCATGTTTTGATAGTGGCAGATTGGCAAATGGAGAAATTTATTTTGTCAGCTGGACAAAACTTTTGTCCAGTTGATAAATTGAATTTCTCCATTTGCCATGGATTCTACCTGGACGACTGAGGGATTCTACACATAGTGGCAGATTGTTTTACAGTAGTTTGTTCCACCTGTTCCACTGTGCGGCACTGAACTTTTCTATTTTGCAGTGACTCTTTAGTAAAAGTGAGCAGGTCTCTGTCGTTTATTCTTTATTTAACCAGGTCCCACTGAGATTTGAATTCTCATTTTCAGTTCTGGCCCCAGAGACAAGTCTCCTGAACATGATGTTGGTGATAGAACCTGCACATACACGGAGAGAACATGCAAACTCCACACAGACAGGCCTCACACCACCTGGGAGTCAAACCCACGACCTTATCACTGTGAGGCGAGGGTGCTAACTACTATTCCAGACAAAGCCATAACGCTCATGCACCTTTAAACAAAAACGTGTTTAATCAGAGGTTTTAAATCAGACACGCCATTTCCAGCATAAATCGGGCAAACTGGAGATTTGAGTCACCACATTAAGAGCGAGTTCCTGAGGGGAGCAGCTCAGATCTCAGATAGGCTCTATGTACACTGATACTTCCTGTCCCGCCCTTATATGGGCCTGGCTCTCCTCTTTTGTCCTCATTTGTTTATCAGAGGTATTAAGTGTCTGTGGTGCTCGCGGCCTCCCTGCAGCTGCCCTGATAAGAGTTTGGATCTCACTCTATCTCTGTGTTCTATCAGTGCAGATGGACTGAACAATGGGCCTGTGTGTTGTAGGCGCGTCTGTCTCCGGGGGCCCCAGATCGGGGCGTCAGGGCGGACCCCGGGATCCTCTCCGTCTCCTCCTCCACCTCCTCCATCACCTCCTCCATCTACGAGCAGATCCAGCAGGAGATGAGGAGGGCCAAAGTCTCCCAGGCTCTGTTCGCTAAAGTGGCAGCGTCCAAAAGCCAGGTACCTCCTCCGCTCTGTGTTTAGAACGACTCACGACTCACCGCGTTCACATTCACAGAGAATCACAAAAGTCTACAGCAGGTCAAAGTTTAGAACGACTCACCACATTCACATTCACAGAGAATCACAAAAGTCTTCAGCAGGTCCAACAACCAAACAGGAGTGAATCATAAACTGTTTATATAAATGGACATAGTTAGCCTGCTAGTTCCAAACAGGAAGTGAACATGGGGACACTTCCGGCTCTAATTCACCTGAAAAAGCATCACCCCTCTGTCTGAAACTGCTGCCGTGAGCCTTTTGGCCCAGTTTACACCAAAGCGTAACAGCAGCGCAGCACACGAGCAGCACACGAGCAGCACACGAGCAGGTATCGCTTTCCATTTGAACCGGTCGGACAGTTTACACCAACAGTGTCATACACGCGTCCAACAGCTGTTATTAAGCTACACGCTGCTCAAATTAGGTCGGAGTTCTAATTCTCCAGGCTTTTTATCAGGGGCAAGACAGGAAATAAGCACGTGAAGCTTCAAATAAACTTCAGATGCCCTTTCAAAATACGTTCTCTAAAACCACTACAGTCGCATAAACACCGTGCGTGGGGAATGACTTACGATGGAATACAGAAAGTTTACAGCCACGGAGGATAAATATAAAACACTTTACGACATCAGACAGAAACTTTACAAGAAAAACTTCTGAAGGAAAAGGGGCGAGGAGGAGAAAACCAAAGTGAAATGGTGAGAAGCTTCATTAATAAGAGCGTCGCAGATACGACGCGTTATCGCTGCAAAACATCGTCTGGCAACTTTTATTTTGTGATTTAAAACATAATTCATCCAATCAACAATGAAAACATGAGCAACGTAAAGAGTTTAGTGTTTAAACGTGAGAATCCGCAGAGGCTGGAGTCACAGGAGCAGCTCTGGTGTAAACTGAAGCTTTTAAAAGTTCACGTTTATGCAGCTTCGCCCGTGTTACGTGTCGCTGAAGCTCCTGGTGTAAATTCCGGGTTAAATTGTTCTACATGATCCTGGTGCTTTTATTTCGCTGTTTTGTCTGTAAATCTGTTTTTCTAATATGGAACTCTGCTCCAAATTCTCTCCTATAACCGCTGGCCTCATGAGCCTCATTTGACTGGACCTGAACGCTGTGGGGACGTCACACTCGCTCACTCGTCTTCTTTAAACTCTGTGGTGTGAGTGGAAGGCTGCGAGGCGTTCAAGTGCATCTAGTAATTCAGCATTAGCGCTAAAACTTTGCAGCTGTAATTTCTAATAAAAACGGTTCTGAAAAAGCAACGTCTCATTTACGTGGAGGATTTGATTTTCAGACGTGTGAGAAACGGCGTTAGTCACGTTATTTCCTCTTTCTTCCGCCTCCCTCTCTTCTTCACTTGTTTATTTTGCAGAGTCCCATCATCACATCATCACTGTAAAGCTCAACCATACCTCCTCTGATTGTGTCTTTCTCTTTCTCTTATCTTCTCATCTTCCCCCCTCTTCTCCCCTCGTCTTTCTCTCTTTCTCTTTCTCCACTCATCCCTCTCTCATGCCCTGCCCTCTCTCTCTCTCGCTCCATCTATCTTTACCTCCCCCCTCTCTCTCTCTATCATTGTCTCTCCCTCTTTCATTCTCCTCTGTTCCTTCCTCCCTTATTCTCTTTCTACCTTTCCCTCTCTATCTCTCTCCCTCCCTCTCTCTTTAATCCTCCTTCCATCTCTCCCTCGCTCTCTCGCTCCTACTCTATCTACACTCTATCTATCTTTCTATCAACTGTTTCTCATCTCTTCTCTAGCACTCACATGCTTTTTTCCTCTCTCCCTCTCTATCATCTTGTCTCTCAACTCCCCCGTTCCTCTCGCGCTTCTCTCTCTCCCCCATCTATCTATCTATCTATCTGTCTGTCTGTCTGTCTGTCTGTCTGTCTGTCTGTCTATCTATCTATCTATCTATCTATCTGTCTGTCTGTCTGTCTGTCTATCTGTCTATCTGTCTGTCTGTCTATGTGCTCTACCACAGTAATATCTCCCTTTTATCTCCTTTGTCTCTCTTCTCTAGCGCTCACATGTCTTCTTTTTCCTCTCTCTCTCTCTCCCCTCTCTCTATCATCTCGTCTCTCAACTCCCCCTTTCCTCTCTCTCTCTCTCTTCTCTCTCTCCCCCATCTATCTCTCTATCTGTCTGTCTTTCTGTCTATGTGCTCTACCACTGTCACATCTCCCTCTTATCTCTTTTGTCTCTCTTCCTCTCTTCATTTACACCTTTCATTTACACTCTTATCTATCGATCTGTCTATCACTCTATCTATTTATTTATTCTCTCTCTTCTTCTCTCTCCCTCCCTCTCTCTGTAGAGCCACATTATTTCAGTTCTTGTTCACATGTTGTCCCTCTGTGAGCTTGTTACTGTTTCTCTCATCTTTCTCCTCTCTCTCTCTCTCTCTCTCTCTCTCTCTCTCTCTCTCTCTCTCTCTCTCTCTCTCTCTCTCTCTCTCTCTCTATCATCTTGTCTCTCATCCCCCTTTCCTCCCCTCTCTTCTCTCTCTCCCCATCTATAGATAAGTAGATCGCATCTGTCCATCTATCCATGTGTCTTTGTGCTCTAACACGTCACATCTCCCTCTTACCTCCTTTGTCTCTCTTCTCTCAGTTACTCTATCTCTCCATCTCTATCTCTATCATCCCCCCATCCCATTATTTCCCTCTTTCTCTCTCCCTCCTTCCCTGTAGAGCCGCACTAATGCAGTTATTGTTCACATGTTATGGCCCTCTATAAGCGTGTTACTGTTTTTTTCATCTCTCTCCTCCACCACTCACATATCCTCTCTTTTTCCAAACTCTCTCTCTTTATTATCTTGTATCTATCTATCTGTCTATCTATCCATCCATCTATCTGTCTGTCTTTGTGCTCCAACACTGTCACATCACCCTCTTATCTCCTTTGTCTCTCTTCTCTCATTTACTCTATCTCTCCATCACTCTTATCTATCGATCTATGTATCTTTCTTTCTATCTGTTCATTTATTTATTCTCTCTCTTCTTCTCTCTCTCTCTCCCTCTCTCTGTAGAGCCATATTATTTCAGTTCTTGTTCACATGTTATGGCCTTCTATCTATGAGCTTGTTACTCACATCATCTTTTTTCCTTCCTCTCTCTCTCTCTCTCTCTCTCTCTCCCTCTGTCTCTCTCTCCCTCTATCTCCCTCTCTCTCTCTCTCTCTCTCTCTCCGTCTCTCTCTCTCTCTCTCTCTCTATCATCTTGTCTCTCATCTTACCCTTTTCCTCCTCTCCTTCCCCCTTACCTCCTTTGTCTCTCTTCTCTCATTTGGTCTTTCTCTCTCTATATCTATCTATCTATCTATCTATCTATCTATCTATCTATCTATCTATCTATCTATCTATCTATCTATCTATCTATCTATCTATCTATCTATCTATCTATCTATCTATCTATCTATCTATCTATCTATCTCTCCATCACATCTATCAGTAAATCTATATCTTTCTACCACTACATCCCCCCTTCTATCTCTCTTTTGCTCTGTTGCGTTCTCTCTCCCTCTCCTGTCCTCTCTCCCTCTTCCTCCTTCCCTCCATCCCCCTGTATAATCATAGTGCACATCTATCTATCTATCCCCTGTCTCTCCTACCACTGCACCCCCCCTCTCTACTTTATCCCTTTCCCGTCTCTCTTTCCTTCTCTTTCCTTCTCACTGCCCCTGTCTCTCCATCACTGGATCTTTCTCTCTTCATCGCTCTCTCTATCTCTGTGTATCTACTGTATATATGTCCCTGTGTCTCTCCTACCACTACACCCTCTCTCTCTTTCTCTGTCTGTTTCTCTTTTCCTCCCTCCCTCCGTCTGTCTCTCCCTCCGTCCCTCCCTCGCTCTCTCCCTCCTCCTGTAGAACCCTAACACTCACTTCTTGTTCACATGTGCTGGTTCTGTTTAAGCTTGTTAGCGCCTTTTGTTTTGAGGATCATTTGTTTCTGTGGAGAGAGAGAAAGAAAGAGAGGGTTTAACAGCTTTTCTCCTCCTCCTCTCTGTCTCTCTCTCTTTTATTACTGCATTTTTCTTTCGTTTTCTGTATTGTTGCTTCCATACGCAGCCGCTCTACCTGAAGTCTGAGGAAATCTGCTGGATTTGAGGTACAGATGAGATCAGTTTCTCCAAAATGCAAAGAGAAGGAGCAAAAATAAAGAAAAATATCGTCTTTTACACTGGAGTTTGTTTATTATAACAACTGTGATGGAATGTGAAAGTGCCTCATTATAGTTTATTACCTTAAGGGACTCGTAAACACAACTCCAGGTCTGTTTGTGATGAGGAAACGACATTAGAACAGAGATCTGAAAATAACATCATGTGGGTCCTTTAGGCTCTTTTAGCTCTATTTTAGTTGAACAAAATGTAAAATGTATGTGGTTTTATTTTTATTTACAAATATCTATATGTCTCTATCGCCCTCTTTTCTCACCCCCTCACCTGTCCACCTATCTCCCTGCCCCTCCCTTGTTCTCTTTTATTTCTGTTCCATCCTTTCTCTCTCGTGCTATCGGTCTATTTATCTGCTGTTTATCCATATTTTTAAAGCACAGGCTCGAATGCCTCGCTGGTTCTCGTGGTTCTTGTATCCTGCACTCTTACAGTGTTAGAAACTCAACCTGCAGATTAGAGGTGTGCAAAAATATTGAAATATCGATATATCGTACTGTTTAATGTGATGACACAGTATCGATATCGTGGGCTGCTGTATCGATATATCCCCAAGAGTATTTTTTGGTTTATTTTACTAAATTATTTTGTCACAGCTACAGTTTTGTTGTTTGTTCAGAGGAAGGAAACTCGTAACATTTGACATTTTCACTGTTTTGATGAGTAAAATGTTTGTGTTTCATCTTCACTTTGCACAAGACGAGGTTTAACAAAGACATTTAGTATCAGTCATGATTTAACCTTTATTTTTTTATTATTGAACTATATCGAATTGATTTGAAATATCAAATCGAACCAAAAGTGCCCTGTATCGCGGTTTGTATCGTATCGGCAACTTAATAATACCAGCCCTAATGAGGAAACTACAGAAAACACCATAATATGGGCGCTTTAAGACGTTTTAGCTTTATTGTAGCTGCAATTAACAAAATTGGTTCTCTTAAAGGAGCTGTCTGTAGACTGTGCTAAAGTTCTCCAATCACCTCTGACCCTGTGTCTCCAGAGCTTCTCCTGCAGACAGAGACACGTCCTGTATTTGTCTCAGTCTCGGTTTATGGACAGGCCTGATGTGAAGCTCAGAACCTCCAGAGTTCACCCCCTGAGCTGCAGAGGCTGCGTTTGAGATCTGATGATTGACAGCACCAGGACATCCAAAACGATCTCCTGTTTGGACTGAAGTGAGCTGTTCTTGTGCTCTTGTGCAGGGCTGGCTGTGTGAGCTGCTGCACTGGAAGGAGGATCCCAGTCCGGAGAACAGGACTCTGTGGGAGAATCTGTGCACCATCCGCCACTTCCTGAGTCTGCCCCAGGGCGAGCGCGACTCCCTGTACGAGCAGGAGAGCGGCGGGCAGGGCTACGGGGACCAGAGGAGCTTCAGTGAGAGGCTCGCGGACAGGACTCTGGTGAGGACTCTGCAGTTTGGAGGAAACAACGGGGTTTATATTGTGTTATTTTGTTTGGTTCTGTGATTCTGGTGTCCAGTGAACTGACTTTTAACATCAGGGGTACTACAAGAGGGAGTATTACACTTCTGTGGGGTTTTAACTGTAACACGTCAAATATTTAAATCACCATGTTCCCTTTATAGTTTTGAAAATGCTGCATTCACCCAAAATAACATATTCACATGTTTTAACATTAACACGAAAGTGGAACTAAACACTGTTGTTTTTTTGTTACTAAACTGCATATGATCTTTTTCTAACAGTATCTACTGATCTGTCAATCATGGCCATTTTTGTGGTACATTTGCAGCTCTGAGATTAAAAAACACTTGATTGTGTGCTGCCTGCAAATACTTCTAGTTGGTGACATCACACAGAACTGTCAGGGTGGAGTTTGAAGTGTGGATACCTGTTCGACCAATCACACTGTTCCTCATACCTCCAGCCTCCTGCCCCTCACTCTCCCCGTTAGTCCTCCAGACCGGGCCCGGTTTAGCAGCTCAGTTTGAAATGTGGTTATGGGCAGAGTTCAGGTGTTTAGTCCCACATTAAGTTCAACCAAAAGTGAAATTTGCAAAGGTGCCACAGAACAGCCTCATATGCCCCTTTACACATACAGCAGACTGTATCATCCTCATCCCTCATAAATCTCTTGGGTTCACGTCATTTGGATCCAGATCTGCAGTAAAACCCTGAATCATTAGTCCAGGGGTCTCCAACCTTTTTCCTCCGGTGAGCTACTTTTACCAAACTAAAATGCCAGAGAGCTGCTCATTTTGGTGTTTGCAAGAAATTTAGTACAAGAGCCACGGCGAGCTTTAGATGGAGTTAAACGCCTGTAAACCATAAATCATTCTCTATTAGTATACAAAATTAGGCATCAAAATTATACATTTACAAAGGGAATTAATGCAATATTAGTTATTCAGTGGAGTAGATGTAATTCAGATATTCCATAGCGAGCTACATTGAAGGGGGTGGAGAGCTGCTGGTCGCTCCCGAGCTCCAGGTTGGAGACCCCTGCATTAGACCAACAGCAGCTAAATGCCACTGACGACAGGGACACGATAATGGACACATTAGTCGTCCATAAATGTATTCATCAGAATCGCCTGGGCAGGTTTTCTCATTTTAGTGTCCAAATATTCCAGATTCACATCTCTGATGTTCTCTCACATGACGGACAGCTGGGACAAGCACTCAGGTTGTTAGAACACAGAAAATTAAATTAGGTTTTCACTATTATAAAATTCCTAAAATGGTCTTTCAGTAGATCTAAGAAAGAAAAAAAGGACAATGGAGAACTGAAGCTGAGGAGAAAACGGCTGGTGCGTCTGAAGACAGTTTCAGAACATGACATCCGGGTCTATTTCAAACACTTTAAAGAGGAGGTTTCATAATAAATGGACTTTTTCGAGCTTCCTACACTGAATATTCTTACCTGTTATAATGTTGTTTCATCAAAAACATGCCTGTACAGGATTTACTAGTAGAAATAATCTTGCGATCTCCTTGGGCACAACTCAAACCCTCCTTACAGTTAGTAGTACGATTCTGTACAAGGCTCCGCCCACAAGTCTACGTCCCCCAGGCTCCACACGACAAATCTCTATAAATAAACAAAACCATGAGACAAAACTGAACACAACACCTGGACAAACCTGATGTGATGCAGGAGTTTCATTAGCAGGACGCACGCTGAGTGTGTTGTGCGCTCTGGAGGGGGAGTGACTTAGCGTGGAGAGCAAAGGGAGGGGAGTCTCAGAGCATTTGAATACATTGTTTTCAGTGAATATAACAAAACCCTGTCAGAACTGAAGAAGCCTCTTGGACGATTGGCAAAACGTATTCACTAAAAAAAACTTCAACTTAATTTTTTTTATTAGAAATGATTTTGTTTTGTTTCTGCTTTGTGTTTGCAGTACCAGCGCATCTCCCCACTGTCACAGCACCTGCCGCACCCTGAGAGCCGCCCTCACCTGTCGCCAGGCCAACCACAGGAAGCATCACCCCCTGACCGCAGGACCCAAGGCAGCTGGGGCACCCAAGGGAGAGCCAGGGTGCCCAGCAGAGAGGGTGAGGAGAGGACTAACGGACTGGGACTGGGACTGGGACTGGTCAGTGAGGGTCAGACCTGTTCTGAGTTTGAGAGAAAAGACTGCAGATTTCAAGAGCGGTGCGGAGAGAGGGAGGAGAAACCCAGCGCGGAGAGCAAGATGGAGGTACAGGCGCAGATTCAGACGGGGTGCTTGAAGGTGTCTACAGAGGCCCTGGCCATCCTCCAGAGCTTCATCCAGGAGGTGGGCCTGCCCCCAGACGAGGAGGCGGTCTGTACCCTGTCCGCTCAGCTAGGCCTGCCCCAGCACGCCATCTGCAGCTTCTTCAACAGCCACAACTCTATCACAACAGAGAGGGGCCCAAGAGGGAGCCCTGAGGGACGCCTGCCCGGAACTGTGGACTCGAGACTGTCTCATCCGCAGAAGACAGAGAGAGAGGACTTTAAAGTGTCCTATCCGGAGAGTGGGACAGAGGGGGAGGAGTCAGGTGCAGTAATAGAGATGGAGGTGGGGACTCAGACCGGTTTTGTCTTGAAAGAGGAGCAGACGGATTACACACCAGACCTGGACAGCTCGGAGTATATATGATCAGGTTTAGTCTTCTACATGTGTCTTGTCATACGTTGTTGTTTTTAGGTGGATTTTAAAAGGGGAAGATGGGAAAATGTCCTGATTTAGAACGCACAGAAGAATCAACCATAGTAGTTTGGGCTCAGTGGCGTAGCGTAGTTGCGCAAGGCCCCGGTGGGAGTCTGGCGCTGCCCTTCCACCTCAACTAAAGAAATTTTTATTGATCTAAAGACGTGTGGTGCCGAAAAATTGGTCGACTGTAAAGGGGGCATGGCAAAAACTCTCAAAATGTTTGTGTATCTCTGTAGGGATGGGTGATTGATGGATGATTGGTGGGTGACCGATGGGTGACCGATGGGTGATCGATGGGTGATCGATGGGTGACCGATGGGTGACCGATGGGTGACCGATGGGTGACTGATGGTCCATACTGATATTTTTACACGATTTGAATAGACTAATGATTCAAAATGGAACTGGACGAGTGTTATATGGCTGTTTTATACACAAACATGTAACTAATCCTTTTATTTCCCACTAACATACATTTTGTTATTATTTTTACATGAGTCATGAGTGAACAGTTAAGACAAATGTAGTAAATCACTCCTTTCAGTGGGAACAGGGCTGAAGATCTGATTTTATAACACACCTACTGGGACAATACAGACTTTACAGGGCAGTGGACGGGGGACAAAGGGGTCTGTTTTAGGGGCCCAGAATTGGACTCTCTTCCTATTCATTTATATTAAAGAGGGGCCCATTTGAGGCTTTTTGCCCCGGGTCCCAAATTTCTGTTGACAAGCCTGAAATTTTACCAAAACACATGAAAAAATCAGGTACAGAGCCTTAAATAGAAATGAATTTGAGATTCAAGTATTTCTAATGGTCAGTGATGAGTTTGGGTCTTTAGTTAGAAACACTCTCCTCCTCCTCCTCCTCCTCCTCTTCCTCTTCCTCCTCCTCTTCTTCCTCCTCTCCTTCTTTCTCCTCCTCTTCCTCCTCCTCCTCTTCCTCCACCTCCTCCTCATCTTCTTCCTCCACCTCCTCCTCATCTTCTTCCTCCTCCTCTTCCTCCTCTCCTTCTTCCTCCTCCTCTTCTTCCTCTTCCTCTTCCTCCTCCTCTTCCTCTTCCTCCTCCTCCTCCTCCTCTCCTCTTCCTCCTCCTCCTCTTCCTCCTCTTCCTCCTCCTCCTCTTCCTCCTCCTTCTCCTCCTCTTCCTCTTCCTCCTGCCCAGTGCCGTAACGACTGAATAAAACTGTGAACCTGAGTTGTTTCATAGGTGGGCAAAAATTGTACTCAAGTAAAAGTAACAGTACTTCAAAATAATATTACTGAAGTAGAAGTACAAAATAGTGGTCCAAGAAGTTACTGAAGTAAGAATTTAAAAGTAAAAGTAAAAACTGTCGTGGCGTGGCATCTGATTTATAATTTAAAGTGAAAGTGGTTTGAAGGAGAAACATGAAATAAGTCACAAAATCGAGTTTTGTTAAGGGACAAACACAAAAATGAGAAACGAAATTATATCTGAAGGAGCGCGTTACTTCAATAAAAATATTACTCAAGTCGGAGTTAAAGTACTGCTAAAAGTTACTCCAGTAAAAGTAACTGAGTACTTCCCACCTCTGCTTATTGTAAACAGAACAAATATTTCAGTTATACTGTGATTTTAGTTTGTACATTGTGCCACAAATGCCTTGCCAAGTGATACAGAAAATACTGAAAATGATCATTATTAAAGCTGCACTATGTAACTTTTTGGTTGGGGGTCCGTCACCTGCTTGTTTCTATGGATACGTCACTGCTCTGCCTGGAATGTTCCACAGTGTGACATTAAACAGCTCTACTTTACATTTATTCAATCACAGGTGGTTTTAGAGCTCAAAAACACCTAGAAAAACAGACATTCTGACTGTGAGCGGGGTCGCCTCTCCACAGATCTGACCTGGAACTTGGTC
This sequence comes from Taenioides sp. WSHXM2023, assembly GCA_029959045.1. Classification (NCBI taxonomy): domain Eukaryota; kingdom Metazoa; phylum Chordata; class Actinopteri; order Gobiiformes; family Gobiidae; genus Taenioides; species Taenioides sp. WSHXM2023. Next base: position 30,145,091 of record CM057097.1, on the reverse strand, counting down.
TGGTTTGGTCTCCATGGAGATAGAAAGGTTTAATGCCATACTGTGGAACATTCCAGACAAAGCAATAACATCTCCATGAAGAAAAGCATCTGACGGACCCTCCACCAGAAAAGTTACGCAATGCACCTTTAAAGCTGCACTATGTAACTTTCCTGGTGTTTGTCTCCATGGAGATGTTAGCGTATGTATCTTCCATTCATTCAATAATAGCCGTATTGCAAAAAAAAAAAAAACACTCGCTTGCTTGTCTCCATGGAGAACGTGTCCGACCCTCTACCGGAAAAGTTACACACTGCAGCTTTAAATAAACGCAATAATTCTAAGTTTTAAAAAATCAGTTTTAATCGTCGTCTGGCGTTTTGTTTTGGTTCATCGTGAATACGTTTGGATTTTGTGTAAAAAGGGATTTTCAGTTTGTTTTTCATTTGATTTGAACGATAGAAAAGATGCTGGTGATGAGTTTTTATGTTTTCGACTTGTTTCTGTACAAAATGTGGATAAATCTGTTTTCCTACACTGAATATTCATTAAAATATTCAAATGACTTTTACTGTGCATTATATCATTTGTTAAACTCATTATTATAATATTAATTCCATAAAAGTGTAGTTAACATGTTCCACAACAGTGCTACTCCGGTCATTTCAACTTTTTTTCATTTTTTTCTTCATAAATGGACCTTTGACTTTCAAATAATTAGTAAAAAGTTTAATTTTGTCACAGGGACCATCCCACCAAACTAGCGGACAATTTGAAAAACAAAAATGCCCTTTAAAACGCTTCTGATCAAGGTTTTGATGATTCTCAAATTTTGACTTAATTTGGTGGGATAAAACCTGTTGTAAATATAAATTATAGTTTTACACAAAGTAAGAAGCAATTTGTGAAGAAAAGTTGAAAAATATGACGAAAATTACAGAAGTACAGGGTTCTATTTGGGCGAATTCTGTCCAAAATTCGGCACAATTTACGGTAAATACGAGTGTGAGCTGTTGGAGCCATGCAGGCCTTTCTTTTTTGGAGTGGGGCCTGTGGTGGTTCTTGCTTAAAACTGTTGTTGTGTCCTTTGGCAAGACACTTCACCCACCTTGCCGAGTATGAATGCGATTGGCGGTGGTCGGACATCCTAAAAGCTTTTTTATGAGCAGACTGAAAGGCCAACTATGCACCAGTGTGAACATTTGTCTCGTTGTCTGTGGACATAGCTAACCCGCTAGCCACCGCGTTCCAAACAGGAAGTGAGCGTGGGGATGCTTCCGGCTCCATCGACTCTGGCTCCAATTCACTTTACATAACAAAAACTGTCCCTCCGCTCTCTGAGCCTCGTGATTTTGGTCTTAAAATGTTCTTATAACAGTCTCTACACGATCCTGGTGTTTTTATTTCTCTATTTTGGCCATAAATAAATTCTATAACTTCTTCTATAAATGCCGTCCTCGATGAGCTTCATTTGGCTGGAGCTGAACACTGCGGGCGACGTCACACTCGCTTAGTCCACGTCTTTATACAGTCTGTGGTTGGAACTAAGGTTTTCCGTTGAACAAATTGCCTGGAATAGTCCAAGAAATAAACTAAAAGTGAAACGTGGATTTTGTCTTCGGCGATTTCCTTCAAAACGACGTCGTCCGTTCTTCTGTTCCTTTGTTTGTTTATCTTGTATTTGTCCTCTGCTCCTCACCCACATTACGCTGCACCAGGGCCCATTCGGTCACATTTTATAGCCCCATTTAATAACCCTCTGCTGTTTTTAGCCATCTGTTGCCATGGCGATACCGAGCCGAGGCCCCGGAGCATCATGGGGAATATTAGCCTTAATAATGATGATAATGGCGCGTGCGGGGTGGTTGGGGCAGATGTGTGGATGCGATCAAACAGCTGCGGTGGGGGTCGTTGTGTTTTTGTGCGTCGGTTTGATGAGGCTGAGTTCGCCGCGCTCAGATCGACTTGACTGGTCTGATCTGTGAAATGGCGCTAATTAACTGTCCACAGAGTGTCCTCATTGACCCCACGGACTGTGCCGTTCTATTTGTGGAGGCTAATGACCAATTTGGGCCCAACTACTTCAACACGGAAAAACTGTAGGTTCAGTGTGAGCGACAGAAACTGCTGAGGGCTGGATTCAGATCACAGCACAATATTCTACACACCGATAATCATTAAGGACTCGCCGATCCGATACTGATGGACGTCGGCTGCCGTCTATATTATCTGATCCACACATATAATGTGCACATTTTTATTAATTTATTTAAAACAAGGACAGCGCACAGAAAACATTAATCTCAGAGTGAAAAGATGCTCTGTGCCAGATTTAGCTCCAAGCTCCTCTCCATCTGCAGTCCCCGAGCGGAAACAAAAACTATTTATATTAAAACAACTCAGTGTTTCATCAGTAACAGCGTCTCCTCAAAATGACCACGATTCATCATTAAACATTTAAAACAATCAAAATTTATTAATTCTAATTTCCATAAATACAAGATTTCAAATTCATCATCATCTTCTAAAAATGTCATTGTCATCAATAACTCTCTCCCTCACTAAACACCTTCAAAACCTGCTCAAAACTCACCTTTTCCTCACAGCCTACAGCGCCCCCACATGACCGCTCCTCATTACTGTTTTGTGTGTCCTTATTTTAGTGTTACTTTGTTGTGAAGCGTCTTTGTGTTACTGTGAAAACCGCTCTTGAAAACCCATGTATTATTATTATTATTAATATCCTCTAAAATGTACATTTACCAAATTCATCAGTGTTATCAATCTTCTAAAATACAATTCTTCAACAACACGACCGTCAAGACAAACGTCATGAGTCAAACACAAAACATCACACATCGTACAGTCATTTATCTTCTCATCTCATGCTCTTGTTTAACGTAGCGTGTAGAGGCCATAAAGAGCCTGAACTTTTGCTGGTTTTAAAAAAAATGCACCACAGTAAGTTTATGAACAGGCCTCGCGTGAAAGAACCTCCAGAATTCCCTCCCTGAGCTGCAGAGGCTGCACTAGCACTGACTCTGGGGTTTAGGGAGTGACGTTCAGATCAGAGACATTTTAGGTTTAAACACACTGGATTTGGATAATTGAGAACCGAAACACCAAATTATAATATTACACTTTTGCCATAAATGTTTTTGTAAATAAGATTAAATCAACATTAGAATTATTATCAGTTAAAGCTGTAGTTGATTTGAACATTTATCTGGAACTGACGAAGGTCAAGTTTATGTCATTTAAAGGTCCGATATTACGCAAAATTGAGCTTTAAGTCACGTTCTAATGATGTTCCTACTCAAAAACACCTGGAGTTGTGTTTGTTTCATTCACATGTTTGAGGAACTCTTTATTATTAGTCTGTCTACATCTCCAAAGCTCCAAACGCTCTGTTCCACCTTGTGATGTCATCAAGTGGTAGTTTTCAAGTGAACAGCTCCTTTTACACTGCAGAAAATCTTGGCCAAAATTTAAGATCTAAACACTTAAATCTATCAGAAAATGGCTTAAAAGTAGTGAAATGTTCTGTCCATGCAGGAAGATCATTTTACTTGACGAGTTCTCCTAAAATAAACTCCCTCTAGACCAGAATGAAGCCATCTCTGGTCTAATAAGTAGATAATAAATCTGGAAAAAATAGATGAATAACCTGATATAAGTTTGAATTAAAAGAAATTTGCAGTGCACCTTTAATTCAGTAGAGATCGGCAACTCTAGTGATTCTAGTGAAGGTGTATGAAGTTTAAAAACACAGTGGAGCACTTCCTGTATTACCACATGACATCACAAGTTGGAACAGCGTGAGAAGATCTCTGCAGGGTTTGTGTGCGGGGTGTCCAGACGTCCCTGTTTACCCGAGACAGTCCCAGTTTGGAGCCTGGGTCCCCTGTCCCAGTGATTCGTCCCAGTTTTATACAAAAAATGTCCCAGGTGTCCCTATTTTGGACCAATCTGATCCCTGCCAACAGTAAAGAGGGGAATATATTGTCATTTGTTAAGCTAAAATATAGAAACCATGCTGGAAAATGACCATAAGACAAATAATAATAATAATCATAATCATAATCATAATAATAATAATACAACAAGAGTCCCTCAGATTATGACTGACCCACAGGTGAGTCGAGAATGGACAATGTTCCGCTCTTTTCACAATTTTATTTATACCAACCATTCCGATCCAGGTGTGTCCCAGTTTTTAATTCTGAAAATCTGGTCACCCCATTTGTGTGTTAAACATGTGTGAGTGAAACAAAACACAACTCCAGGTCTGTTTGTGACGAGGAAACGACATTAGAACATAAAGAAAACAGTGTAATATAGGCCCTTTCAAATCTAAATCTTATGTATAATTCCTTAGACTTAGACAAACTTTATTGATCCACAAGGGGAAATTATTTGGACACAGCAGCTCAAACATCACACATCACAGTAACAAAAATAGATGGTGTTGCAAACAGGCTGGACTGGAGGGACAACTGTAACGCCGTCTACAAGAAGAGCATGAGCCGACTCTACTTCCTGAGAAAGATCAGGTCTTTCAATGTGTGCAGTGAGTTCCTGGAGATGTTCTCCCAGTCTGTGGAGGACATCACCCTGGACTTCACTGTGGTTCTGCTGGGGGAGCAGCACCAGGAAAAGAGACACTGGGACTGACAAACTGATCCATAAATCTGGACACGTGATCGACTGTGAGCTGGAGACATTTGTCACAGTGAGGGACAGATAATACTCCCTACAACTATACAACAACTCACCCACTGCACCAGACTATAGAGGGACAGAGGAGATAATACTCCCTACAACTGCACAACAACTCACCCACTGCACCAGAGTATAGAGGGACAGAGGAGATAATACTCCCTACAACTGTACAACAACTCACCTACTGCACCAGACTATAGAGGGACAGAGGAGATAATACTCCCTACAACTGTACAACAACTCACCCACTGCACCAGACTATAGAGGGACAGAGGAGATAATACTCCCTACAACTGTACAACAACTCACCCACTGCACCAGACTATAGAGGGACAGAGGAGATAATACTCCCTACAACTGTACAACAACTCACCTACTGCACCAGACTATAGAGGGACAGAGGAGATAATACTCCCTACAACTGTACAACAACTCACCTACTGCACCAGACTATAGAGGGACAGAGGAGATAATACTCCCTACAACTGTACAACAACTTAATCTTAAGTAACAGATAACCTTATGCCCTGTCAATCAGCAGAGTATTTACACTGTCGTTCTTGTCTCTTGTTTATAGCTGTGATTTTATAGTTTATTTTATATTTTATTACTTATTTTTCTATTTTATTTTGACTTGTACATTTACATTTATTTTTATAATTATGTCTCATTTGACACGTGTCTCTTGCTCTTTTTGCTACACCATCTATTTTTGTTACTGTAGCTGCTGAGTCCAAATAATTTCCCTTGTGGATCAATAAAGTTTGTCTAAGTCTAAAAAAGAGACAGAGACACGTGTCAAATGAGACATAATTATAAAAATAAATGTATATGTACAAGTCAAAATAAAACAGAAAAATAAGTAATAAACTATCCTCCGCGCAGGGGCCCCTCGGAGCCCGCCTCTCCGGTCTTTTCTCCCGGGGTCACGTGATCGGTCAGCTGATCCGCCGCACATCCGCGCGTGTCCGCCGCTTGTGTTTACATCCGGAGCCCCGCGCACTCCCGCACACACACGCACAGCCCCGCGCACCCCCGGAGCCCGAGCACCGCAGCATGTCCAGCCCTCCTCTGTGACAGGTAACCCCCGCAAAGCCCCGCAAACCCCCGCAAACCCCGCAGCCCGCCTCCCCGTGCGCCGTCCCCGGCCACAGACGCACCTCCGCCCGCTGCTCCCGTGGCTCCGCGGCGGAAGTAGCTCCAGGCCGAGTGGAGCTTTAGCATCGGGGGGTTCGTGCGAAACTACGCGGTTGTCAGCGGAGATCGAACCCTGACGTGCGGTTTTATGGGGCTTTTTGGTGTTTGTGTGCGGGGAAAAGTCGGTTTGGTGAATGTTTGGCGCTTGTTTTGATCGTTTTGCGGCGTTTTGTGATGCTAGCTCCGCATGCTAACTGGCTGCACCATCACCACAGAACTGCCCGCGTCTCATCAACTTTACACGAATCACCAAACATTTATTTATTAGTTATTTGTTATATTATCTGTCTATGATTTAATGCGTTACTTTATCCATATAAGTTTGGTCTTGGCAGGATTTAAAAGTCTAGATTATAGAACAGAATCTTAGAACATGCAGAGGTTTGCTGTGTTGCCATGTTTGATGCGGTTTTTCTCGCCTTCTTCTGTGCAAATTGAGTAAAATATAAGTCTTAAATGGCAGGCTGCTGTTAACTGGAGTTCTGGTTTATTCCATGGTGTTTTCCGGGTTAATAGTTGGAACTGTGAGCATCAAATCAGTCAATAACAAAGTAAAAAGTAGATATTTGTACGTAAATGTATTAGTAAGTTTATGTAGTAGCAATTGTTTAGCTGTGATGTCTCTATGAGGGCTTAATGTCCCTGTGTGTCAAATGCCCTCCCTGTGTGTGTCAGATGCCCTTCCTGTGTGTATCAGATGCCCTCCCTGTGTCTCCATAGGGTGCTATTCTGTTTAAAAGCTGCTCACTCTGTAGTTCTTTAGTTTAGCTCTCTACAAACATGTTCTGAAATGCCTGGGATTCTTGGATTAGTTCAGATTTCAGTCTTCTGTCGAGGTTCTTCTCTTGGGTGCACACACTGGCTTTCTTTTACAAAATATTGATCAGAGAAATTCAGTATTATTTACTCACAACAGTCTCACTCACAGGAATACGATTTTGGTGTTCAATATTATGCAGAGGCCATTTCACTTCAATTTTAAAGCGAGGCGGCAGGTCACATGTTTGATTCATGATGCAGATAGAAAGTGAAAATCACGCTCCACAGAGCTAGAAAAGTTTTAACTAAAAACATGCACCAGGGACCAGGTGGAAATGAGCTCTAGAGCTACAACCTGCACAAAGCGTCTCTCCTATTAACGTTCATGTAAATTATGCACTGTCCCTGTCTCACAAATAAACTCAATAAATACATAACTTTATCATTTTCTGTCATATTGTGTAAGTTTATAGCCAGAGGAACAACATTTCCATGGAAACAAGCAGCAGAGGGCCCTCCTCCAGGCCAAATAAGAGTCAGGTTTGTGGAGATGCGAGCCCGGCCTCTCACAGTAAGGATTAGGGATGTCACAATAACCGAAATATCTTGAAATTGTATCGTCAGAAGTCTCACAATATATCGAATTACAAGTTTATTTGCTTAAATTCTTTGTTATGATGCAGCAACAGAGAGAACTACATAGACCATGATCCTTTGCTGTTTAAATCTGATCTACATGCTGAAATAACTGAATAATAAATCTTAATTAAAAGAGAAAAGTAGCATATACACAATTTTGTTTACCTCCACAAAATATTGCAATAAATATGGTACTGTGAGAAGCGTATCGTGAAAATATCGTATCGAGAGATTTGGATATCGTTACATCCGTAGTAATGACGCATGTTTTTAAGGATGCATGTTTTTCAGTGCAATAGAAAAATTCTAAATGGAATTAAAAAAGCATTTACTGCAGGGCTGAGACTCGACACATGGCTCACTATCCGATATCATCATCATTTGGCGATGCATTGGACATGAGATCCTGTAATATCTTTATTTTTTAGGAACTAAATTTTTAACAACAATAGTTATTTGTTAAACCCCTACCAGAACAAACCTAATATGAAACACACCCACTGTAATCGTCAAAACAAGAATATGTCAAATGTTCTGCAACTTCCCTTCCTCTAAACGAGCAGCAAAATTACAGCAATGTTACAAAATAATTGTGTAAAATAAACCAGGAAATACTCACCGATATATCGAAACAGCAGCCTATGATATCGATACTGCATCACCAAAGTTAATATCCGAATATATAAACATTTCAGTCCTATTTTGTTGACTAAAAGGTCACGCCATGGGCCTTTTAACTAGTTTATTATTATTATTATTATTATTATTATTATTATTATTATTATTATTATGTACTAGACACATTTGTTCCCAGCAGTTGGAGAAAGTGGAGAGTCAGCGTTGTGGTGGATGTGGTTCGTGGTACTTTTATGAGCTGATACAGAATCCTTTGTCTGGATCAAGTGTCGTGTTGAACTTCTGCTTTTGGGCTGCAGTCACATGTGTAAATTATTTTTAAGAGAAATTCAAGGTTATGGCGAGAACGAGGGTCAGTGGGAAAACCTTCAACTTCATCTCATGTTTGTAAGAGTCCAGACGATTTAGTTACAAAATGCTGTTGTTATTAACTAATACAAGCCCCAGTGTATTTCAGAAAATGTTTGTAGAGGTCTAAACTACAGGGTTACTACAGGGAAGGCATCTGACACACACAAGGAGGGCATCTGACACACACAAGGAGGGCATCTGACACACACAGGGAGGGCATCTGACACACACAGGGAGGGCATCTGACATACAGACTATAGACGTCTTATTGGCAAAATAGTTGAAATAAGTAAATTGGAATTGCAGTGGTGACGTGATCTAAAATGTCCAGAAAAGTCCTGAGGATCATTTGAAGTAAAGTGTGGGACCCTGTGCTGCAGACCAGAGGACGTGCAGTCTGGTCTTTGTCTCCTTCTCTTTCTTTCTCTCCTTCTGTCTCTCTGTTTCTCCATCCCTCCCTCCCTCTCTCTCTCTGGAAGCATGTGACTGTCTGAAGGCTCCGGGCCCCGGCTCTCAGCTCCATACAGACATCAGACATGTGAGTTTGC
>CM057097.1:30118760-30133760 GCA_029959045.1 Taenioides sp. WSHXM2023 | reverse complement strand
GAGCGGGTGTTATTGTGTGGTGATTTATCGCTGCCTTTCATTAGTCATGTGATTATCCGGCTCTGAATTATTGAGGCGTCTCCAGGTGCAGCTCAGTGAATTCTGCACTCGCTCATTTGGTTATGACACAAACATGAGCTCGGCCCCAGACTCTGCAGGCTCCAAACCAGAACCACACCACAGCTTTCACCGTGTTACTTTCCTCTCATTTACTCACCTGGAGTTGGATTTGAACTACGGGTGGGAATAAAAAAATAATCTAAATGAATCGCAGAACAATATTTGCCCCAAAAGCAACATTTATTTGATTTCATTTCATTAAATAAAACACACAGACACTGTTAAACTTAAGCTCTGTTAATGTCTGGAAAAATGTTTTTGAAAAAATAAACTGCATTTCATTTCAAAATATTAGACAAAAGAAAAGTCCCTGTTCAAAACTGAAGAGATAAAAGTGAAAGTGCCGTTTTACTTTAAGTCGTTTCCTTCTGAACGTCGTGTACGTCTTACAAACTCTTTTCTCCACAGTTTGTAGTGAACGACGTCTTTGTCAGTTCTTCCATCGGGTAGTTTTGTTTTTTTTTTAATATAAATGTACCGTCCGACAGACCCAGAGCGCCTTTATGCTCCACTGTGTGTCGCAACTGTGTGCATCAGTATAATTGTCGTACCACGACACGGTGCTCTGACAAACGTTCCACGTTCTTTGGCGTGCAAACAGCGATAAAATACGTTAATCAATTACAAAGAAAATATTGCATTAAAAATATTAACTGTGATTAATGCGTTAATATTTAAACTTTAAACCTTTAAATTTAAACGTCAAGTAAGTCAGTCCCTTCTTTGGAGCGATTCTTGCTTGTTTGAGTAATCTTTAATCTTTCAACACGCCATTTTGCCGATCTGCTCCCATTTTCAGCTCCACTGTGACACTGTGACACGCCCACTGTGACACGCCCCCTGTGACACGCCCACATGACACTGTGACACGCCCACTGTGACACGCCCACTGTGACACGCCCCCTGTGACACTGTGACACTCCCACTGTGACACGCCCACTGTGACACTCCCACTGTGACACGCCCCCTGTGACACTGTGACACTCCCACTGTGACACGCCCACTGTGACACGCCCCCTGTGACACTGTGACACTCCCACTGTGACACGCCCACTGTGACACTGTGACACGCCCACTATGACACTGTGACACGCCCACTGTGACACGCCCACTGTGACACGCCCACTGTGACACGCCCCCTGTGACACTGTGACACTCCCACTGTGACACGCCCACTGTGACACTGTGACACGCCCACTATGACACTGTGACACGCCCACTGTGACACGCCCACTGTGACACGCCCACTGTGACACGCCCCCTGTGACACTGTGACACTCCCACTGTGACACGCCCACTGTGACACTGTGACACGCCCACTATGACACTGTGACACGCCCACTGTGACACGCCCACTGTGACACGCCCACTGTGACACGCCCCCTGTGACACTGTGACACGCCCACTATGACACTGTGACACTCCCACTGTGACACGCCCACTGTGACACTCCCACTGTGACACGCCCACTGTGACACGCCCACTGTGACACGCCCACTGTGACGTCACTTCCTTCTCCAGTTCGATGTTCTTCATGGTGACACTCGTAGGTTTGGGCAGCGTCGCGTCGTCGTTTTGGTCCAAATGTAAAAAAAAACGCTCTGCTCTAGTGCAGCTGTCCACAGGAGGGACCACAGCCTGGTTTAGACCTGGTCTAGGCCTGGTCTAGTCCTGGTTTAGTCCTGGTTTAGTCCTGGTTTAGTCCTGGTTTAGTCCTGGTTTAGTCCTGGTTTGGTTCTTCTTGTTGTCATGACGTTTACGTCCATGTCAGCTCCTTTTGAAAACCACAGTTTTCTAACGCCGAAGTCGGCGCACTTGTTTCTTTATGAAGTTGTTTTAGATCAAGGTAAAAAGGTAAAAGGAGCTGTTCACTTGAAAACTACCACTTGATGACATCACAAGGTGGAACAGAGCGTTTGGAGCTTTGGAGATGTAGACAGACTAATAATAAAGAGTTCCTCAAACATGTGAATGAAACAAACACAACTCCAGGTCTGTTTTTGAGGAGGAAACAAGATTTTAAACCCGACTTAAAGCTCAGAAGAGTTAATTTCACTTAATATGTGTTGTTTAAGATGGTGTAATAAGTTTTGCGGTGACACAGACTGTAGGGCAGCTTTAGCCTCGGAGCCAAACAGCTGCTCCTGTGGAAATAAGACCATACACGATGCATTTATAATGAGAACGCACGGGGCTGAGTGATGGTGATGTTGCACGGCTCCTCTCGCGGTGAAGAGGTTTAAGATGCAGGCGTGTTATGATTGTGTTTCATTATTAAACAAATAGAAGTACTGTAGAATGCACGAGGAAACATACACAGATGGAACAGTCTCCAGCCCCATTACAATCACAGAGCAATGAGAAATCTGTATTAAAAGTCCACAACTGCATCCATTGTTCTGATCTGGAAGCACACAGAGGTACAGAATGTGCTAGAATTACTAATAATATGACCGCGGATCATTAAGGAGGCTATGAAATATTAATTAATGGGATCATTCTGTGCTAATAGCCCCATTAGCATTAGTTAGTATGTCGAGTACATCACTTAGACCAGCAGGGGGAGTGCTCATTTGTGGCGTACTGCAGAATCTGACATTATTGTGGTTTATGGTCTGGTTTTGACTTCATTGCATTGGGAAACATTTCATTAAAAAAACAAAGAGAAGAAATAATGAATACAATTTAGTGGTGAGATATATTGAATTTTTACCAGATATTGACTTTTCATCTTGGTTGTGTTTATTGCTCTGAAAAAATGTGATCTAACTGTGAGCAGGCTTGCAGCTCCACAAACCTGACTTTCTTGTCATCCACTGCTTGTTTCCATGGAAATTACGTAGCTTTGATAAGGAAAGTCCACAGTTCTGTCTCAGGAGAAGTTACAGGACATCGTCTTTGTTAAGGGAATGCTTTAATTGGTAAACGGTGAAGAGTTTTAGTAAAATTCGGGCTGTGGGGACGCTTTCTTCTCCTCCATGTCTTCGTATTTGTTGCAATGCTCAAGTCCACATTTCTTCTTGTATTTGTTGAACCGTGGGGCGTAGAGCAGCTCTTCTCCATTAAAAGTGATTGTTTTTTACTCGGACGTGCTGTGATCACAGAACTTGTTGGTAGCGCAGTTCATCAGGTTTGGATTTTGGTTCCAGGGGGCGCTGTGTTCTTGATGGTGGAGGTGCTGGAGGGCAGATTGGCGTGAGCTTTGGTTGAGTTCATATTTGCACTCACACATTTTTGGTGAGCGTCTGACGTCTCTGCATTGGGAAACATTTCATTATAACTTTAAAAAAAGAAGAAATAATTAATACAATTTAGTGGTGACGAGCTATAACGATATAACATGAAATATAACAACTGACAGGACCACAGTTGTTGTTTTTGAGATTAAATTTCGAATATTGAGTGCCAGAAATGTTTCAAGCCTCAGTGCGTAACTTTTTAGCCCAAAAATCTACTAAAATAAAGGTTTTTTTTTCATGTTGGTCATGTTTATTGTGACTCTGACTCTTATTTGTCTGTCAACAGCAAGTCACATGATGGTGATGTAGGGCAGATCGAAAGAGCAAAATGGACTTCTCAGAGCTTTTGACCATGTCATAGTTGTTTCCTTCTCACTGACCCTCTGAAGTTGTGTTTAGAGTGATTTGTGCGTCTTTAATCGCTTATTTTTAAGATGCCAACACCGGTACACGGCCAATGTGACGTCCGCACTTCCTTCTCCAGTTTGATGCTCTTAATCGGGGAAACGCGTAGGATTGGGCAGCGTCACTTTGGTTCAAATAATAAAAAAAAAAAAAAGACTTGTTGGAGGTATTTGTTGTGATGATCTTGTTTATGGCGATGTCGGCGTCATTGGACTCCACAGTTTTCTAACGCTGATGTTGACGCACTTGTTTCTTTATGAAGTCGTTTTAAATCAATATTGTGATTTAAAATGTCACAATTAGAACAGAACGATCCACAGGGGTCAGATTAGAACTATAAAGCACACACAAGCACAATAGAGCTGATTTATGGTTGAATTCACATCAGGGACGGACTGGGACCAAAAAACAGCCCTGGACCTTTTCTCTACAAATAGGCCGATGATGGGGGGAGTTTGGTCATTTAAATAATTAATAATGAGTAATTTCAATAAATCAATAATTAAATAATTGAAAAAAAAACACACAAAGATGAACTACTTCTGACTGATTATTAACAAACACACCTTTTTTGTATTTAACCTTTTCCCATCCTCCTTTCTCCTTATGTTTTCTGTTCGACGTCTTTGACATGTGTTTAAATCAGCGAGTGTCCCGCTCTTCTTTGTCTCCTTTTAGACCTATACAATTTATGTTTGACAAATGGGCAAATTATCGTATTAGCGCCCTCTGCTGTTACTACAGCCAGTAGACCGGACGGCCGTTCTGGACGATTGCCAGTCCGTCCCTGATTCACATTTGCACTTCACACCTTTTCAAAACTGGGACTAAACCAGAACTGAATCTGGGCTGATCCAGGTTCAGACCAGGACCAAGTGTGAACATCTCCTGTCTGAGTGAAGAGTGGTGTGTAGTCTGTGGTCTGCTGAAGGTTCTGTGTTCACCAGTGTTCTCTGTTTCCCACAGAATCGTCTCTTTATCTGAGCGGCGTCTGGAGTCACGAGGCTCTCACAGTGAGTCCTGCACCACACTGCACCATCACATCTGCTCAAATAGTACAAGCCAACCCACTTTATTTCTATTTCTATTTCATAAACAAAGACTGTTTCCAAAGTTCTGCACATAGAGAAATAAAATCTGCAGTTTAATACAATACGAACATCATACAAACAAATAAAAACAGTAAAATAGACCCATTAGAATAAATAATCAATAAAACAAAACAATAAAAGACACAGAGGATCACACAACTCACGCGGTGTTAAAACCAGAGAATAAAAGTAAGAATAACTTCAGAATAATATTACTTTAATAGAACTACAAAGTGGTGATTCAAGAAACTGCTCAAGTAAGAATAACTTAAAGTGAATGTAATTTAATGGACAAAACATTAAATAAAGCACAAAAATCTGGAGTTTCAAAGGACAGAGACAAAAATGAGACAAACTAAATCAGATCTGAAGGAGCTGCAAGAAACACAAATGTAAGAATCATTTCAGATTGTCACTTAAAGCTTTTGTCACTTTAAACTCACTGACAGTGGGACGAGGAAGTATAACTTTTACTCAAGTAAAAGTACTGTTACTTCAATACAAATATTACTCAAGTAGGAGTAAAAGTATTCAGCTAGAAAAGTACTCTGAAACCTACAACTTCTTTAAAAAGTAACTCGAATAAATGTAATTCTCTGATAACTGCTTTGGTTTGTGTGTCTGGTTGTGTGTCTGGTTGTGTGTCTGTGTGCGTCTCTCAGGTGTGGGTGGGTGGGTGCCAGTCATGCAGCACCCAAACTTTGAGACTCGTCACCCTCTGCAGTCGGAGGAGCAGGAGACGGGCATCGACCCCCTCCACAACTTCAACAAGAACCGCAGCCGTACGTTTTTTCATTTCATTTATTTTATTTGAGCAAATTGTTAAACAAGGGGAGTATTTTTTAATATAAAAACAGTTTTACTCAATACAGTCAATGCTCAAAAGGATTATTCCGTCCACACACACTCTGAGCGCACACTGGCTAAACTGGAGGACACTGCGGTTAAACTGTTAAAGGTGGTGAAGCAGTGACATTAACAACTATCCAAACACTTTGAGATGATCATTTCAGTTTATCGCACATTCAGTTTGGACATTTACGTTTACTTTAAAGCAGGAGTGGACAGAAAATATTGTGGAGGGCCGGGCCGAAATGTTTAACTCAATTGTGCATAATATTAATTGTATTTCTTTATAAAAAGCAGTAAATCTCATTGTTTTGACGCGCTGGTGAGACTGGGAAGAGTTTATGTTCCGACTGAGCAATGAAAAAGTGAGGCTGACTTATAAAAAATGTCATTAAAAAACACCTCTAAAATAAAAGCAATGCAGCTTTAGTCCAGGCATGAGGTAAAATGATAAAATATGTTTATTTTGTGATTCCAAATGAGTTTAAATGAGCCGGTCAGAGTCAAACAAAGGGCCGTATGTGGCCTGGTTTAAAGGGTTTTTAAACTCCACACACCTTCACTAGAATCATTTGGATCATTTCAGTCCAGGAATTACAAATCTCTACTCAGCTAAAGGTAAAAGGAGCTGTTCACATGAAAACTACCACTTCATGACATCACACGGAGCGTTTAGAGCTTTGGAGATGTAGACAGACTAATAATAAAGAGTTCCTCAAACATGTGAATGAAACGAACACAACTCCAGGTCTGTTTTTGAGGAGGAAATGGCGTTAGAACACGACTTTAACCTCACAGGAGTGTATTTAGTGTGATACAAGACGTTTAAATCAAAGAACTTCTGGAGTTTCTCTGTAGTCGTGTGAGTCACAGGTGAGTGCAGGTCCCCAGGCACACTGCAGGTGTTTTGGATCCGTACTCGTATATTCGTATACAGGAGGAGGTGTAGTGAAGTCATGAATATTCAGGCTGCCTCTCCCTGTGGACTCTTCTCTCTGAGCTAATACAGACAGACAGCTCCGACACACAAACAAACACACACACACAGACGCACACTTTAGCAACACTTTAAACCCAATGAAAGCCACATTACATCATTAGACCACAGATAAGACCTAAGTGGATACACAGAGGAACACGGGCCCAGAATAGTCCTGAGGAAATCAGGTTTGACGCTTCAGTAATGGTTCAGATATTTGTAATTAAAGCCGGGTTTGCCATAGATTCTGTTGAGACTTTGTTGACACCTCAGATGTTTTTTTATTTGAGTAATTTAATCTATTTATGGACCAATTTGTGGTCTGTGAATGTCACTTACTGCCTGTGGACGTCAAGTAAAGTTTTAATAGTCTGAAAACTTAAGAAAAAATACAAAAGTGATTTAAAGAGCACATTTTCAGGAGCCTGTGATCAGTGCGAGCGTTCATGGTCCTGTTTAGGAGTTTGATTTTCAACAAAAAAGTGAGAGCGACGAACTGAAAAACTGTTGACTTGTTTAACAGCACAAATCAGTTCACCTGTTGTAGTTCAGAAAAGTCAGTTCTTTATGGTCAGATTGTGTTTAAGCCTGCGTCCCATTCCTCTGTCTTCCCCTTCCCCTTTATCTACGTCTTTGTCTTGCCCCTCGATACCGAGCTGTGAGGCTCGGGGTACGAATGTTCCCCTAAGAAATGGAACTCGATAATTGTCTGTAGTGACAGAAGTTGTATTTGATGATGATGACTCCACTCGATTACCGTTTGCTTCTGTTAAACAAATTAACTTCACACTGATTTCACCTAAAAAGTGCCACGTCGAGGATTATCGGGAACCTCAGCTCGACAAAAAACTAGCTTGTTTATACATAAAAGTTCGATGAAAACGATAACGTCGGCTAAACAGACATTACTACAATTAAAACCACAACAATAGTTCACTAAAAGTAACGTAGAACATAAGCGTCATAATTGTAAACCTGCTAAACTGTTAATTGATATTTACAACTGCTGAAAATACTCACATTTATGAGACTCCTTGGCTGGTCGATGTGACGCTCCATCCTGATCCCAACACCTGCCTGAGCTCGTAGGCCGACCCCTTCGTTTCAAGTCTGGTCGAGAGCTTACTTTGTTTCAAGGGGTATGTAGCCCCAGGTCGTGGCCCTAGCCCGTGATCAAAATTAGAATCGAGACGCCCCCTGCCCTCACATGAACAGGCAAAACCAAGGGGTAAAGATGAAGGGGTAAGACAGAGGAATGGGACGCAGCCTAAGTCTCAGACTCAAGTAAGTGTGTAATAGAGTGAGTCACAGAGCTTCAGACAGAGCAGTGCCTACAGTTAGCATCACACCCCCAGGAAACGTTAATGACGTTAGCTGCAAAGTGTCAGTATTTAATCTTTAAGCCGTCTTTTTGACCAGTGGAGCCTCTTATACAGGAAGTGTACGACAACACCATAGTCCAGGTCATTTTTACACTATGGCAGGCCACTACAGTCTCCTGTATTATTAGAAAACACTGATTTAAGAGTATTTGTGAGCCTGTGTGTGTTTCAGTTTCCGTTTCAGTTTAGTTTATTGCCATTTGCTGTGTAAAAACCACATTGGAAAAGCGGTACAAGAAGCCAGGAGTGCACAGCATTCATTCACACATTCAAACAGACAAATGAAAACATAAAAACACAAACCACAGAATATGAACACAAGAAAAAGACTCCATTAAAACAGTTTAGTCAAAGATGTGTGTATATATTTGTGTATATGTGTGTGTGTTTGCTGTGTCGCCCTCTTGTGGTTCCATGTGGGATGTTCTCTTTCAGGAGGAGGGAGTCTGGACAGTAGCTCACACTCTCAACACGCTCAGCCTCAGTCCACCTTCCAGTCGTACAGGTGAGGGGTTCGATTATTAACAACAGCACTGACAAAAACAACAGAAAGCAAAAGATAACTGACTTAAAGACACAGTGTGTAACTTTTAAGCCACTTTTTGTACTGCACTGAAAAACTTACAAAAAAAAAAAAAACTCTTCACAAACCTGAGTCTTATCTGGCCTGAAGTGAAAAGTAAAAATATACATGCAATGTTTGTATGTTGTCTTCTGTTTCAGTAAATCAGTGACAATATTTTCAACATACTGAAGCCCTGAGCGGCAAGCAAAAAAAAAAAGTTGTTTTTTTTTTTTGTTTTTTTTTGCACAAACATTAAAATAAATTAAAAAAAAACAACAACTTAAAAATCGAGCCCAAATCCTGCACTTTTTTTTTTAACTGTTAATGTGCCTGATGAAAAAATAAATAAAATAAAAATCAAATACTCCAGAGCTTAAGTGTTTTCCCAGTATATTAGTTCAATGCCAAAGTTGAGTGTGGGTGAATAGTTGGCGGTGGAGGGACGGCTCATTAGGCCTTGGGTCAGAATGTGGGAGACTCGTCTTCCCCAGTTGTGTATCAATTCACTTTTTTCCTGAGTTTTAGTTTTTGTGTTCTCTTTGTGAGTCGTACGAGAAGTAAAATCGATACATCACTGAGCACAACACAGGCAAAAGACGCTGTTTTTCTCTTGTTCTTTAGTTGTATTTAGTTGATGTTTTCCTGTTTTTATGTGGCAGTTTGCTGCAATATCGCGTAAAGGGGTCGGAGTGTTTGATTTTAGATTTTTTTTTTTCTTCCACCGGCCACATTGGCAGTAAAAAAGAAAAAAAAGAAAAAAATATATATCTGTTTGTGCCACAAAAAAAAACATTTTTTTTTTGAGTTGAAAAAAGGCAATTTTTTTTTTTTTTTTTTGAGCTGTTGATTGGAAAAAAAACACTTGGAGCCCAATTAATGTGCCTCTTTTATTTATTTATTTTTATTATTTATTTATTTTTTTTTTGCTTTTGCTTTTTTTCCTGCTCAGGGCTTCCGTAGAACACTTCCCTAAAACACTGTAAATTTCCAGTAAAGTGAAATAAACGAGTGTCCTGATCCGAGCTGCTGTTTCTCGTGCAGGAGGGAGTGGGACGATCTGTTCGTTCACAGTAATTATTTGGCACAGATCAGACAGGCGGGCATCAGCGGGCACCTGAGGAGCAGCCGCTTCAGGAGCGTGTGCTGGAAGGTCAGAGGACCCACGGAGTGCACTCATCCTCCACTTCCTCCTCTCTCCTCCTCTTCCTCTTCTCTCCTCCACTTCATCTCTCTCCTTATCCTCCTCTTTATGTCATCGGTTCTCTCCTCCTCGCTCCTCTTCCTCCTTCTCTTTCTGTTTTCAGTTTTCTCCTCCTCCCTCCTCCTTTCTCCTCTTTTCTCTCCTCCTCCTCATCCTCTTCATCTCTCTGTCTCTCTTCCTCTTGATCTCTCTCCTCCCTTTCCTCCTCCTTCTCCCCTTCTCTCCTCCTCTTCCTCTCTCCTCCCCCTCCTCTTTCTGTCTTCAGTTCTCCTCCTCTGTCTACTTCTTCATCTCTCTCCCCCTCCTACTTGTCTACCTCCTCTCTCCTCCTCTTTCTGTCTTCTTCATTTCGCTCCTCCTCTTACTCATCTACCTCCTTTCTCCTCCTCTTCATCTCTCCTTATCGTCCTCTTTCTGTCATCAGTTCTCCTCCTCTTTCTGTCTTCATCTTCATGTCTCTTCTCCTCCTCCTCTTTGTCTACCTCCTCTCTCCTCTTCCTTTCTCTTCCCCCTCCTCTTTTTGTCTTCAGCTCTCCTCTTCTCCATCTCTCTCCTCTTCCTCGTCGTTCCTCCTCCTCCTCTTTTCTGCTCCTCCTCCTCTTGTTGTTGTTCTCCTGTGATGGCAGATGGTTGTTGTGTTCACAGTTGTATCTGGAGGCTCTTCCTGAGGATAAGAGTCAGTGGATCAACAAAACCAAGGAGCTCCGAGCTCAGTATGAGAAGATTAAAGAGACGGTACTTTGTTCAGATCTGTTCATCCAGACTGTGGTGCTGCCCGTAGACTCTAAATACAATGGACATGGCTAAAAACAGGAGCATAGATGCACTTCTGGCTCCATTGACTCTGGCTCCAGTTCACTTTGTATTGATAAACTGTTGTCCCTCTCTTTGCTGGAATGAGTCTTGTTCATATTCACACACTCTACATGATCCTGGGGTTTTTATTTAACAGTTTTGTCCATAAATCAATTCCTATTCCTAATATGAAACCCCTCCTATAACTGCTCGCCTTGATGAGCTTCATTTGACTGGAGCTGAACGCTGTGGTGACGTCACACTCCCTCAGAACACTTCTTTACACAGTCTGTGGTACTACAGTCTAACACACCCTCTTGAGTCTCATTGACGTGTTTGTGTCTCTCTTTGTCTTCAGCACATCACAAACCCTCGTAAAGCTGCTGGACAGCAGGACCTGGTGGTCAACAACCCTCTGTCCCAGGACGAAGGGGTCAGTCTGCTCCATCTGAACCAGAAGATCTCAAAGAGGCTCTGCTTCAGAACAATAACGTGAATGTTCTTGTATGTTCTTGTGTCCAGAGTTTGTGGAACAAGTTCTTCCAGGACAAAGAGCTGAAGGGGATGATCAAGCAGGACGTGCTCAGAACGTGAGTATCTCCTCATATACATGAACTTTAGTCTGTGTAAGGTTAAAGGAGCATTCTGTAACTTTTCTGGTGGAGGGTCCATCAAATGATTTTCTTCATGGGGAGGTTATTGCTTTGGAATGTTTCACAGTATGGCATTAAATCTTTCTAGAATGTCTGTTTTTCTAGGTATTTTTGAGCTTTAAAACCACCTGTAATTGAATAAATGTAAAGTAGAGCTGTTTAATGTCACACTGTGGAACATTCCAGGCAGAGCAGTGACGTCTCCATAGAAACAAACAGCCGACGGACCCTCAACCAAAAAGTTACACAGTGCAGCTTTAACTGTCTGTGATGGGCAGGTTCCCGGAGATTCGATACTTCCAGGACGAGGACGTGAGGACCAAACTGACGGACATCCTGTTCTGTTACGCCCGAGAGAACGAACAACTGCTTTATAAACAGGTAACACAGACTCCACCTCCACCGCCAGTGCGCTCCATCGCTCCACCCGTTCCATCGCTCCACCCATTCCATCGCTCCACCCGTTCCATCGCTCCACCCGTTCCATCGCTTCACCCGTTCCATCGCTCCACCCGTTCTACTGCTCCACCCGCTCTATCACTCCACCCGTTCTACCACTCTATCCCTCTGCTCGTTCCACCGCTCCATCGCTCCGCCCGTTTCATTGCTCCACCTGTTCCACCACTCCACCCGTTCTACCGCTCCACCTGCTCTATCACTCCACCCGTTCTACCACTCTATCCCTCCGCTCACTCCGTCGCTCCGCCCGTTCCATTGCTCCGCTCGTTCCACCGCTCCATCGCTCCGCTCATTCCACCGCTCCATCGCTCCGCCCGTTCCGTTGCTCCGCTCGTTCCACCGCTCCATCACTCCGCTCATTCCACCGCTCCATCGCTCCGCCCGTTCCGTTGCTCCGTTCGTTCCATCACTCCACCCGTTCCACCGCTCCATCGTTCCGCCCATTCCACCGCTCCATTGTTTCACCCGTTCCACCATCGCTCCACCTGTTTCATCGCTCCACCTGTTCCACCTCTCGATCGCTCTGCCCATTCCACCTCCATCATTCTGCCCATTTCATCGCTCCACCTGTTCCACCTCTCGATCGCTCTGCCCATTCCACCTCCATCATTCTGCCCATTTCATCGCTCCACCTGTTCCACCTCTCGATCGCTCTGCCCATTCCACTGCTCACAGAAGAAATAAATGGAAATAAGATCATTAATTTCATCTCCAAAACCAGATGATTCCAAACAGCACGTCCGTCTGCATCTTAATTTTTCCCGCTGATCACGTTTACTTCCGTGGGTTTTATCACAGTCGGTCGGCGAGCCCAGAGTCGGGAAAAACACCGAAGTCTCATCACATGTTTCCAAACGTCTTCCTGGTTTGTTACGGAAACGTGAATAGAACCAGTTATAAGCACTTCGTTATCTGGAAGTGTGTGTTGGCATGCTAGTTGTTATTAGCGTTACCGTGACAGCAGAACTCCGCTCTGGGCTCTGAAAGTTGTGAAAAATGTTTAAAACTCATCAAGGTGAGAAATGAGGACGCTCTGAACGCAGGAGGGAAGAGAAGAAGAACTGAGGACCACAGCACTGTTTATAATGAAATAGTTCTGTTTTTCCGTGTGTTTGTGTGCGTTTGTGTGTGTTTGTGTGTGTTTGTATGTGTTTGTATGTGTTTGTATGTGTTTGTATGTGTGTATGTGTATGTGTTTGTGTGTTTGTGTGTGTGTGTGTGTTGGTTTAATAGAGCCTGGACTCAATAAATGTCCACAAACACAGATGTAGTGAACCTCTTTGTCTCTAAGTGGAAGTGACGTGTGGCTAAGTGCAGCTAAACTCTGTCAGTTCAGATTAGAGGAGCCATGAGTCAAGACACTCACAAACTCTTCTCTTTTTTCTCGTTTCTTCTCTTTCCTCCCTTCTCATCCTCCTCTACTGTCTTTCCTCTCCTTTCCTCGTCTTCTCCCTTCTTACTCTACTCTATCCTCTTTTCTCTTATCTTTCCCCTCTTCTTTTTCCTCCTTTCTTCTTTCTCTTGTCCTCTCTCCACTCTTCTTTCCTCT
This sequence comes from Taenioides sp. WSHXM2023, assembly GCA_029959045.1. Lineage (NCBI taxonomy): Eukaryota > Metazoa > Chordata > Actinopteri > Gobiiformes > Gobiidae > Taenioides > Taenioides sp. WSHXM2023. The sequence continues at coordinate 30,120,473 of CM057097.1, read as the reverse complement.
CCTCTCTCATCTTTCCTCCTCTTTCCTTTTTCCTCCTCTCCTCTTTTCCCCTTTTTCCTCTTGTTTCATCTCTTTCCTCACTTCTCATCCTCTTCTCATCTTTCCCTCTCCTTTTTCCTTCTTTCTCTTGTCCTCTACACTCCTCTTTCCTCTCTCATCTTTTCTCCTCTTTCCTTTTTCCTCCTCTCCTCTTTCCTCTCTTCTCTTTCTTCCTCTCATGACGCAGGTAATTGATAAAAGCAAATACATTTTACCTTTTCATTTTTGTATTTCTGTTTTAACTGTGCTGCATTTTAATTGTTGTAAAGCATAAAACACAAACAAACAAACAAACACTGTACTTATGGAAAATTTAAAAATACTCTATCATTTTCTTTTTTTCCCTTTTTTTTATTAAAAACAGCAAATTATAGACATTTTATGAATTATATGTACAATTGTATAGATTTGACTAACCCTTTTGTCTCTCCTCTCCCTCCTCCCCCTGTCCTTCTCCTCCTCTCCCCCTCTCTCTCTCCCTCTCTCCTCTTTCCTCCCTCTCTCTCCTTTTCTGTTTCTCTCTCCCTCTCCCCCTCCCGCTCCCTCTTCTCTTCCCCTCTTTCTTTCTCTTCTCGCTCTCCCCCCTCCCCCCTCCTCTCCCTCTCTCCCTCCCCCTCTCCCTCTCTTCCTCTCTCCTCCTCTCCCTCTCTCCCCCTTTCCCTCTCTCCCCCTCTCCCCCCTCCCTCTCTCCCCCTCTCCTCCTCTCCCTCTCTCCCCCTTTCCCTCTCTCCTCCTCTCCCTCTCTCCCCCTCCTTCTCTCCTCTCTTCCCTCTCTCCTCTCTTCCCTCTCTCCTCCTCTCCTCTCTCCCCCTCTCTCCCCCTCTCCCTCTCTTCCCTCTCTCCTCCTCTCCTCTCTCCTCCTCTCCTCTCTTCCCTCTCTCCTCCTCTCCTCCTCTCCTCTCTTCCCTCTCTCCTCCTCTCCTCTCTCCCCCTCTCCCTCTCTCCCCCTCTCCCTCTCTCCCTCTCTCCTCCTCTCTTCCCTTTCTCCTCCTCTCCTCTCTCCCCCTCTCCCCCTCTCCCTCTCTTCCCTCTCTCCTCCTCTCCCCCTCCCCCTCTCCCCCTCTCCCTCTCCCCCTCTCCCCCTCTCCCTCTCTCCCTCTCTCCCCCTCTCCCCCTCTCCTCTCTTCCCTCTCTCCTCCTCTCCTCCTCTCCTCTCTTCCCTCTCTCCTCCTCTCCCCCTCCCCCTCTCTCCCTCTCTCCCTCTCTCCTCCTCTCTTCCCTCTCTCCCTCTCTCCTCCTCTCCCCCTCTCTCCCTCTCTCCCTCTCTCCCCCTCTCCCTCTCTTCCCTCTCTCCCTCTCTTCCCTCTCTCCTCCTCTCCCCCTCTCCCTCTCCCCCTCTCCCTCTCTCCCCCTCTCCCTCTCTCCCTCTCTCCCCCTCTCCCCCTCTCCTCTCTTCCCTCTCTCCTCCTCTCCTCCTCTCCTCTCTTCCCTCTCTCCTCCTCTCCCCCTCCCCCTCTCTCCCTCTCTCCCTCTCTCCCTCTCTCCTCCTCTCTTCCCTCTCTCCCTCTCTCCTCCTCTCCCCCTCTCTCCCTCTCTCCCTCTCTCCTCCTCTCCCCTCTCTCCCTCTCTCCCTCTCTCCTCCTCTCCTCTCTTCCCTCTCTCCTCCTCTCCCTCTCTCCTCTCTCTCCTCCTCTCCCCCTCTCCCTCTCCCCCTCTCCCCCTCTCTCCCTCTCT
>CM057097.1:30108760-30111260 GCA_029959045.1 Taenioides sp. WSHXM2023 | reverse complement strand
ATATATATATATATATATATATATATATATATATAATTAGCCAGAATATTATTTTTAAATTGTGACATTCAGTACTAAAATTGTCTTTATTTATCATTAACCATTTGAAACCATTTCTTTCACATTCTGATCCATCTCAGTTTTCTGTTCAGTTTGACTTTGTATTACTAAAAAAACAAATTAAAATGGCTCCCAACATTTATTTTCTGAACATAAATACACACGTTTCATCATTATCATTTGAAACAAAAAAAATGATCTAAATCTTCCTCCAAAGTCACACGCTTTGGCTGTAGACAAACCAGACCACACCTGCAGGGGGAGCTCATGCAAAAACTACTGTTTATGCAGAAAAAATGACTAGGGAACAACGTATTTATATAAAGACAAATAAAATACATTTAAATTAGGCTTTTACATATACATACCGTACATTCAGCTCACTCAGTCACTTCTCCTTTCTGCTGTTGTCCCAGAAAAGCCCTTATAATGGAAATAAATGACAAAAAACGTATGTATGGAAGATAATTTATTCCATCAGATTTTGAATTTTAAATCCCACTGAATTTCTCACTTTGAATTTTTTAACTCTGAAAAAACATTTGAATTATTTTTAGTTGCTGAAATTTTAAGTATACTTTTTCAATGTGTTTCAAATTCAAAAATTCAAAAATTTCACCTTTTAAATATTCAGCACAAATATTTTCAGATCCTCAAATTCAACAGTCAAAATTCAGAGTGTAAAAAAGATCCAAGGCAGAAGCAATCGATCCTGTGTGAGTGAGGAGGACAGAGGCTGTTTCCTAATGGTTCTCATCTGTGGGCGGGGTTTACACTTAACAAATAAAAGAGATGAGGTTTTGATGAGGCGAATTCTGACCAATCAGATCGCTTCACTGCTCCATTTCCTGTTTGTTACTAAGTTCGATCGGATCACACAGGATCGATTGATTCTGCCTTGGCGTCTTGGATCTTTGCTGTGAATTTTACTCTGAATTTTGACTGTTGAATTTGAGGCTTGAAAATATTTGTCCTGAATATTTAAAAGGTGAGTTTTTTATATTGATTTTTAAACACTTTGAAAATGTATATTTACAATTTCAGCCACTAAAATTCAGAATAAAAATAATTCTAACATGTTTTTTCAGAGTTAAAAAATTCAAAGTGAGAAATTCAGCAGGATTTAAAATTCAAAATCTGATTAAACAAATTCTCTTCCATACATCCTCCTGTTCCCTGCCTTATGAACCCACACCCTGTACGTTCTGTGTCCTCTCAGGGCAAAGAGGAGATGTTGACCAGCATCCCGTTCGCTCGGCCCCAGGACTCGGGGCCCTCCGTTGCCATAGTGACCAAAGTAAACCGTATCCAGGACCAGCTGGTGAAGAAGCACGACGTGGAGCTGCACATGCACCTGAACAGGCTGGAGATCGCCCCCCAGATCTACGGCATGTGAGTGTGCACCTGCCACCGCACCTGTCACTGCATCCGTCACTCACAGTGGATCTACGGCGTCAAAACCGCAATATGTAACTTTATAGACAAAAAATAGACTAATATAAGAGCATGTTTTTTCATTTTAGTTGTGTTTATTGCACTGAAAAACACGTGTCCTTACTATGAGGAGGCTTGCATCTCCACAAACCTGACTCTTGAGCTCTTTATAAACACGTGCAGACAAACTTTGAGCCTGGACACGTGGAGCTCTGGTCTGGAGGTGATCGTGGCCCGGGCCCTGGTGCAGAGGGAGGGTCAGTCGTCTGGAGCAGGAGCGCTCCACTTTTTTTTCTTGACTCAAAACTGTAAACAGTTTATTTTGACTTTTGCTCAGAAATGGATGTAATGATGTGTTTTTTTCTAAAAGTTTGGGTAAATGTTTAAATGTTTGTAAGAGACTTTCTTTAAGATCCCTATATTTCTCCTCACAGTCGTCATAACTACAGGTTTCTGTCTGTGCTCTTTTTCTCTCTCCCTCTCTATCTCTCTCTATCTCTCTCTGTGTCTCTCTCGCTCTCTGTGTCTATCTCTGCATCTCTGTCTTTCTCCCTCTCGCTCCCTCTCTCTTCCCCTCCCCCTCCCTCTCTCCCCTCTCTCCCGCGCTTTCTCTCCTTCTCCTTCTCCCACTCTTTCTCTCTCCCCTCTGTCTTTCGCTCTCTCTCCCTCTCCCCTCTGTCTCTCTCCCCTCTCTCCTGCTCTTTCTCTCTCCCTCCCTTTCCCTCTCTCTCTCTCTCCTTTTCCTCCCTATCTCCCCTCTCTCCCTCTCTCTCTCTCTCCTTTTCCTAACTATCTCTCCCTCTCTCTTTCTCCTTTTCCTCCCTATCTCCCCTCTCTCCCTCTCCCTCTCTCCCCTCTCTCTTTCCTTTTCCTCTCTCTCCCCTCTCTCTCTCCCCCCTCTCTTTCTCTCTCTTTCTCCCTCTCTCTCTCTCTCCCTCTCTCCCCTCTCTCCCTCTGTCCCCTCTCTCTCTCCCCCCTCTCTTTCTCTCTCTTTCTCCCTCTCTCT
>CM057097.1:30036260-30106260 GCA_029959045.1 Taenioides sp. WSHXM2023 | reverse complement strand
CGACAGCATCACTCTGGACCTGGTCGATTACGTCTTTGTGGCCATGCTGCTCTACATCCGCGACGCACGTACGCCCCCTTCTGTCCAGTAACATGAACTACACACAGGCCTGTCACAGCAAATACTCCATCCAGTTATCCTTCCGTACATGAAGGATAGAAGGATAGGTTATTTTTCTGGGTCACTTTAATTATTTAATTTGAACTTTCTTTTACTTTTTCTTTCTTTCTTTCTGTACTACAATGAGATTTGAGCTGTAGGAGGCTGAATTATGAACATCTATGACTCACTGTAGACACAAACTAATTACTTAAGTGTCATATTATGTTATTATTATTATTATTTTTCCAATTTTGTACATTTACTTTTGTGGGGATAATTCTGCCTTATGGTTTGGTTTCAGTATTTTCGTTTTTCATCTGTATTTCGTTCAAAATGTGTTACAGTGACATGCCAAACTCTGCATTATCCCTGTATATGACGCTATGCAAACTAAAGCTAATGTAACGTCCAAATGAACTCATAATTCAAGATAATTCAGAGTTTTGACTGGACGGTTTATGTGCATTTTCACTTCTGAAGATGCTGTTTTATTAGAAATTCTGTATCGTTTATTTATTCTGACAGAGAAAACCTTGAACTTTGTGCCAGTTTTTGCTTCATGTGGATAGACCCAGGAATTAGAGATCTTTAAGGACCCATATTAGACAAAATTGACTCTTGTGAGCTTTAAGTCATGTTCTAATGCTGTTTTTCAGTGATTGCCAGTAACTTCCAGACGTGCCTGGGCCTCCTGATGCACTACCCCCCCATCGGAGACATCAACGCTCTGCTCCAGAAGGCCCTGTTCCTCAGAGACCCCAAAGTAAGAGAGTTGGGTTACTCAAACGTGTGTGAATGAAACAAAACACTTTATTATTAGTTTGTCGACATCTCCAAAGCTCAAAATGCTCTGTTCCGTCATGAAGTGGAAGTTTTCAAGTGAACAGCTCCTTTTACCTTTAGTTCCGTAGATATTGGCAATTCCAGGGCTGAAATAATGACGTGAATGATGTTTAAAAACCCAATAGAGCACTTCCTGTATTACCACGTGACATCACAAGGTGGAACAGAGTGTTTTCCCAGCCTAAATAAGCAGGGTTTGTGTGTTAATCATGTGTGAATGAAACAAAACACAACTCCAGGTCTGTTTGTGATGAAGAAACGACATTAGAACAGAGATCAGAAAAAGTACAGGCCTTTTAAATCAATTTTTTTGTTGAATATTTTGACTAAAACCCCAATCCAAATCCCCATTATTAATTCTGTCTGAAAGAAAAACATCTGTAATCAGTCAGTCTGGGTTTGTTCCTCTGTATTTTTGAGTGTTTTATTGAAACAGCCTGATACACGCTTCACGCTGGTCAGTTTCACCTCAGGCTGAAACAGTTGTGTGATTTTAAAGCTCACCACTCTGCCACTCTGCCAAAGTGTGGGCAGAACAGGGGGTGGGGGTGACTCAGGTCGACTGGAGCTGCTCTGTTTACTCTGTGTTTGTGTTATATAACCTGTTTGTGTGTGTTTGTGTGTGTTTGTGTGTGTTCTGCAGAATCACCCTCGACCCGTTAACTACCAGTTCCAACAGAACCTGGACTATTACAACACGAGAGGAGCCGATCTCATGAGCAAAACACGGTAAAGCTCCAGACTGATGTGTACGTGGCCTGAGCAGCCGGACTCTTCTAGATTCTGTTAGAAATCAGAAGGTTCTGGAAGTGGACCAGAGCGTGAAAAACCTCCGTCCAAACTTGAGACGATCCGTCCACAGCCGCTAACCTCGTCTCTGAAACTCTGTAACATTCAGAACAAAATATCACGTGTTTTACCTGAGATACGTCATAGTTTGGTGCTTCGACTGTGGATTCTAGAAAAATCCACTCAGTTTCTCAGTCCTTTATGTTATTTTTTTCCCCTTTTTTATGTGTAAGCAGCCATGTTTATACTACTACTACTACTACTACTACTACTACTACTACTACTACTACTACTACTACTACTAATAATAATAATAATAATAATAATAATAATAATAATAATAATAATAATAACCGTTCATTTATATAGCGCTTTTCAAGACACCCAAAGCACTTTACAATAACACACACACACAAGAATTGTTAGGTGGGGTTAAAATGTTTTGAGAAGAGATTTGAACTGATCAGTGGTTTCAGCAGTTTGTACATTTGGAGGGAGAGCGTTCCAGAGCGTTCCAGAGCATTCCAGAGCGTTCCAGAGCGTTCCAGAGCGTTCCAGAGCGCAGGGGCCTGGACACAGCGGCTCTGTCTCCCACGATCCGCAACCTGGAGCGGGGACCGAGGAGCAGAGTGTCCTGGAGGATCTGTGGGTTTGGAGCAGGTCTGAGAGGTTCTGAGGGACCTGGGCATGGAGGAGGAGGAGGAGCAGAGTGTTCTGGAGGGTGTGTGGGTTTGGAGCAGGTCTGGGAGGTTCTGAGGGACCTGGGCGTGGAGGAGGAGGAGGAGCAGAGTGTTCTGGAGGGTGTGTGGGTTTGGAGCAGGTCTGAGAGGTTCTGAGGGACCTGGGCGTGGAGGAGGAGCAGAGTGTTCTGGAGGGTGTGTGGGTTTGGAGCAGGTCTGGGAGGCCACCTAGAGCTCTTCCCTTATTTACCTGATGAAGGCCTAGTGCAGAAACGTTGTTGATGTCCAAATTAAATTCACAATTTGCAAGTACATTGCCAAGATTTTAAAACTTCTATCAGGTTATTCATATTTTTTCCAGATTTATTTTCTACTTACACGACCAGAGACGGTTTCTAGTCTAGAGGGAGTTTATTTTAAGAGAACTTGTCCAGTAAAATGATCTTGCTGCACGGACAGATGATTTCACTGCTTTTAAGTCATTTTCTGATAAATTTAAGTGTTTATATCTTACATTTTGGCCATGCTTTTTTGTAGTGATGTGCGGGATTCTTCTTTGCTCATTTTACATTAACAGAAAAGCCCATTGGAGACTCTTCAAACGCTTACAGAGAAAACACAAAAACAAAAGCCTAAAAACATAAAAAATACTCAAACACATCAGCAGAAGAGGGATAGTGTTTGGGGATTATAACCACAGGTATATAGGAGACACAGGCACAGTTTGGCTTCTTTAAGTATAAAAAAAAGTACATGTTGTCATTTGTACGGGGTTCAGAGTCTTTATAATATTCATTCTCTCTTTTCTTTTCTTTTCTCTTCAGGACGAGTGTTAAACCTGCTCCTCTGAACATCAACAAAGTCTCCAGCAGTCTGCTCAGCTTTGGCCGGAAGCTCATGGGCCCGGCCATATCCGCAGGGCCGGGGAACTATCAGCCCATCAACGCGGAGGTACAAGCGGCCACGCCCACCTCCCCCACCAGGACACGCCCGCTCGCCGTCCCTCACCCGCCCGCCGTCCCTCACCCGCTCGCCGACCCTACACCCGGCCCCGCCCCTCCGCCCGCCCAGAGCCACGCGCCGAACCAGCACTACCGAATGCTCAAGTCTGAGAGCATGCCCGTGCAGCTCAGCAAAGGTGTGTGCGCTGAAATAAATAATCACAAATAAATAAATACAACTGTACAAAAAATAGTAAATATATGAACTATGGCGACAGCTCGTTCGTTCATAATCTGTGTGTGAATAACCCGAAGTTTCTGGGGTTCCTTTTTCTCTTATTAGAGCTGAATTTAGAGCCTATAGAATCAAATGGAAAAGGTTAAGGACGTTTATTTCCCCTTCGGTGGTTTTCAGATGAATCACAACATTCTATAGCCCAATGTATAACCTAATATTAACACAGACGGGGAGGTAAAATGAATGTTGTTAAAACGCAGATTTGTGTTGAAATACAGTGAGGTCCAGGGTCTAGTCACTCAGAAATGATCAGGTTTGTGATTTTACCTTTTAAATATTTCAACAGAAACTGCAACGTAATTAATAAGGAAAAACTGTCTCTTGCTCCCGTCTGAGAGTTTGAAATCATCACATTCTAGATTCAGAGAAAAAAATGATAGAATGTGATGATTATCAATTATTTCAAACTCTCAGACGAGGAGCAAGAGACTCACTATTGTAATGTTAACTTTGTGTTTCCAAAAACACCGGACATGATGTTGTGTGCGTTATAATTGTGCGTTTTGGTTCAAGACGATTATCCAATCAGAAAGCAGAATGAGCGTCACATGACTCTCTCATTTTAATTGGGTTCAGTGCTAAAATCCAGTTGTTTTAAACCTAACGGGATTCACCTGTCCTGTCCTGTGTGTTAGACTCTGCTCCCGCCGGGGTACCACAGGTGCCCCTGTCGGCCCAGACCCACACTGATGCTCCAGGTAACTGCTGCCATGGTAATGCCACCTGCTGCCGTAGCAACCGCATCTCTGTGCTGTGTTGTGCGTCCTGTAGTGTGCTTGTGTCTGCCTCTGCATGTGTTTACACCACCGCACCACAAGGGGCAGTAAGACTTGTGTGCTGTGTAGTGATGAGTGTCACCAGCAGAGGGCGCTCACAGATTAAACTCATTCATGTGATCAAATATTATTCAATCACTGCTGCAATGAAAACCAGTGTGATGATTTCAACATGTGAATGCTGAGAATCCAAAGGGCCGAAGTGACGTCAGACGTGTTTATAGTGAAAAATCTTTACATTAAATTTAAAAAATACAACAATATTTACAATCATTTTGTAGTTCTTCATCAAATAATAAAATATATTGGATATTTCAGAGCCAAACAGGTGTAACCTCTTATAACTGAAATAGAATGGTACAGAAATGCCTTGAAGTCTCTGTTAGAGCCTCAGGAGCCGTGGTTAAATTAAACCTGTTAAACCCTCCAGTATTTGGCTCTGGTTTGTAATGTAATACAGTAATAACAACATTTAAAGGTTAAAACGGTAGAGAAGCACCACAGTCACGGTCAAGGATTCAGGTGGACAGAGCGCCGTGTTTCAAAACGCTCCAGGAGCTGAAACGTCTGGATTATAAAGACAAAGTTAAGACTGTAACTATGGTTCTATGAATCCTGGCTGACCGCAGAGGTCGGTGCAGAAATCACTGAACGATTCTGTGTGCATGTGTAAAAGTCACTCAGAGCTCTCAGCAGTGCCCTCTGGAGGTCAGGAGGAAATGGAGCTGCCGTCATCAGTGTTTTAGATTTGAGCACAAACTTATTTAAAACAGTTCAAAATGTGCAGAATGTGACTTTGGCCATTTTGATTCTCAGTTGTTTCTTTTTGCTTGTAGTTGTTTATATTTTCAGGATGTGATGTTCTGTTTTATCCTCTCCATAAACTCCTCCTCACAGAGGCAGATGGGGATGTTAATGATCCACTGTTTAAATCAAAGAAATCATCTTAAATGTGATTAAAGGCTTTATGTCATTTACATGTAAATGAAGCTTTAATGATCAGCATTAGCACACGGGACGCTCTGATTGGTCCAGCCCACCGAGAGCCCGCCCCCACACTGACATTTACATGAACTGTGATTAAGCCTTAATTCATGAAATTCATAAAATGTTAATGAAAGGAGATCATTTGATACTCGCCCCGAATTAATCTTCAACATGTTCAGATCCATTTGTGTTTCTGTGGGTCAGTGGTGAAAGTGGTGACGAGAGTTCACTTCACGTGTTCTGGGACCTTTAACCGTTCCATTACATGTTTAGTTCTGTTTTTGTACGTTCTAAACTCCTCCTCCCTCCTGTCCCTCCCGTGCTCCTCCAGGCCCGGGGTCACAGGCGGTCAGCTCGTCCCCCAGCGTGGAGAGCCTCTCGGGGAAGGCTCAGTGCGGCGCGTCCCCTCCCCTCCACGCCTCCAGGGGCAGCGACGTGAACACGGCCTCTCCTCCGCTCTCCGCCTCCAAGAAAGACTCCTTCTTCAGCATCACGCGCTCCCGCTCCCACAGCAAGAGCGTGGGCCGCCGGGACACGGTGAGTCTTCATCACACAGTGAGTCTTCATCACACGGTGAGTCTTCATCACACGGTGAGTCTTCATCACCCCGCGCAGGGACACGGTGAGTCTTCATCACACGGTGAGTCTTCATCACGTTCTCCCACAGCAGGATCGTGGGCCGCAGGGACACGGTGAGGGGCTGTAGTGGGTTAGACGTTTGCCCCTGAACTAGAGGGTCACCAGTTCTGTGTGTGTGTGTGTGTGTGTGTGTGTGTGTGTGTGTCTCTCTGACCTTGTGTGTGTGTGTGTCTGTGTGTGTTTGTGTGTCTCTGACCCTGTGTGTGTCTGTGTGTGTTTCAGGAGGACCTGGAGGCTCAGGTTTCTTTTCTTCAGGGTCAAATCAACGACCTCGAGGCCATGAGCAAATACTGCGCCCGCATGATGAATACACACATCTGTGAGTACTACTAATGCTACTATTACTACTACTACTACTACTACTACTACTACTACTACTACTACTACTACCTACTACTTGGTACAATCCAGAAAAGTATATTTGCAAGAAACATAATTTTAAAGTCGTGGGAGGTTTGCAGTTTACTCTTGTACAGAAAAATATTTTACTGTTATTAAAATCTGACTCCATCTTCTTCACAAAGTTCACTAAACATTTTATTAACTGATACTAATTAGTTTCCAAACACCTGAAAATGTTTAAAATAAAACTGTATTTTTGGATACTTTGTGTACTCGTCTCTGTAGAGCGTTTCTGTGAGTTCCCTGTGATGTAACTCCTTATTCCATCACGGTTTAAAGTTCAGATCTGGTTTAAAACGGGTCACGGTTTGAGTTCAGGTTCAGGTCAGGATCAGCCTCCAGGAAATGAATGGAACTCAATGGAACGTTTGTGTGTTTGTGTGCGTTTGTGTTCAGGTAAAATCCAGGACGTGATTCTTCAGGAACACCTGCAGAAGGAGGACGAGGTGCTGGTGTCTCTGGCTGGACTCAAACAGGTCAGTGACCCGTTGCTATGGAGATTAGCACGATACGATATGTACCTCGATACACAGGCCACGATACGATACGTACCTTGATACAGTGCACTTTCTTTTCAATACGGTATATTTCAAATACGATACGGTATATTCGATACGGTTCAATAAAAAATAACGGCTAAATCGTGGCTGTGATACTAAAAGTCTTTGTTAAACCACGTCTTGTGCAAAGTTTATATGAAACACAAACATTTTAATCATCAAAACAGTGAAAATGTCAAATGTGTCGCATAAATGAGTTACAAAACTGTAGCTGTGACAAAATAATTTAGTAAAATAAACCAAAAAATCCTCTTGGGGATATATCGATGCATCAGTCCATGATATCGATACTTCATCACATCAGATTAAACAGTACGATATATCAATATTTTTGCACACCCCTAATGGAGATGCCAGTAAAGTGGGAGGGGTCAGGTGTTAGGTCACATGTACTCTGCAAAATGGAGTTTCCAGAGCATTTAACCATTATAGTTATAGATGTTTCCTTCTCATTTAATTGAATATGTTTGAATAATCTTTAATCATTTTCAACACACCATTTTACTGATCTCCCCCCGTTTTCAGCTCCACCGGTCCACGCCCACTGTGACGTCACTTCCTTCTCCAGTTCGATGTTCTTAATGGCTGATACTCGTAGGATTGGGCAGCGTCGCGTCGTCATTTTGGTCCAAATGTAAAAAAAATGTTCTGCTGTGATGTGCAGCTGTCCATCCACAGTACAAAAGCTGACAACGAGAGACGTTTTAATTAAACTCTTGACCATCTCAGTTTCAGACGTGCGCCGTTTCCTTCAGAAGTTCTTTTTTTTTTTTCACGTGGTAAAGTGTTTTATATTTATTTATCTCACACGGTTCTAAGCTGTTTTCAGTCCATGAAAAGTTTATTTTGACACCAAGTGCTTATTTCCTGTCGTGGAGACGCTCTGTGGACGCTGCATCGTGTCGTTATTTTGGTACAAATGTCGTCATGACGTTTACGGCAACGTCGGCTCCATTGGACTCCACAGTTTTCTAACGCCAAAGTCAGAGCATTTGTTTCTTTAGTCGTTTTAGATCAAAATTTTGATTTAAAATGTCACAGTTAGAACGATCCACAGGGACAGAGATTAGAACTAAGTGTTGCGTTTTCTTCTGTCAGATCAAGGACATCCTGAAGGGGGCGCTGCGCTTTAACCAGAGCCAACTGGAGGCCGAGGAGAACGAGGAGATCACCATCGCCGACGACCACTACACCTCCACCGCAGAGACCGCCCTCCACGGCAACAGTCACCACGGCGACCAGCCCCAGCCCCGCCCACAGCCCCGCCCACAGCCCCGCCCACAGCCCCGCCCACACATCCCAGCGCACCCCGACTCGGACCTGGAGGGCAGCATGAGCACGGAGGAGAGGGAGGAGGAGCCGCAGAGCCCCCCGGAGCCACAGGTAAACAGGAAACACGTGTCAGCAGGCTTTGCAGGCTGGGGGTGTTCTACATGTATGTCTGTTGGCCAAATGTTCAGCAGTTACCGTGCAGATTTTGGACTTAAAGGGCCCATATGACACTATTTTCTGATCTAATGTTTCTTCATCACAAACAGACCTGGAGTTGTGTTTTGTTTCACTCACACATGTTTAACACACAAAACCTGCAGAGTTCTTCTCTCAAACAGAAAACACTCTGTTCCACCTTGTGATGTCATCATGTGGTGATACAGGAAGTGCTCCACTGTGTTTTTAAACTCCACACACCTTCACTAGAATCATTTGGATCATTTCAGTCCTGGAATTGCCGATCTCGACTGAACTAAAGGTAAAAGGAGCTGTTCACTTGAAAACTGCCACTTGATGACATCACAAGGTGGAACAGAGCGTTTGGAGCTTTGGAGATGTAGACAGACTAATAATAAAGAGTTCCTCAAACATGTGAATGAAACAAACACAACTCCAGCTCTGTTTTTGAGGAGGAAACATTAGAACACGATTTAAAGCTCATAAGAGTCAATTTTGTGTAATTTAAGAACTTTAATAACAAAAAACATGGATAATATCAGCTTTATTTTCCATATTGTTTTAAAAACATTGCATTTTGTCAGACGGAGAACCTTGGTGTTATTATTATATATACTTTTGCGTTACATTGTGCGTTATCTGTGTTAGTCTTTCCTCCAAAAATAGTTTCTCTGTATTTTACTCACTGAATCCTTCACGGTGGAGAAGTCATGTGAAGTTATTTTAGAACATAATTACGTAACCAAACTACAGCTTCCACTAGTTTCAACCTGTAACTAACAGAATTATAGAATTAGAAAGCACCGCTCTGTCTGCTTCAGTGACAAACGACCCAAATGTTCATGTAACTCTCACAGGAAAAGTATTTAAACGGAGAAAAAAACACCAAATATCTGTGAAATTTGACTGTATATTATTAAAAAAACAGATTTTTCCTGGTCCAAAGTTCTTCCTCGTTTCCCTTCTGCGTTCAGAGCATCTTCATTATTCACCATGATGAGTTTATAAGCACTTTTCACAACTTTCAGAAACCAGAGCGGAGTTTTGTCGTAACAGTAAAACAAACAACAACTAGCATGCAAACAGCACTGATACTGACAGTAAAACTCTTAACACTTTATAATAACTACACTTTATTTAGCCTTAATAAAGCATGAACAAAGACTTTATAATGAACAGATACTTCATTAAGAGTCATTTATGCTTAATAACTACTTAATTATTTAATCACTATTTAATTACTACTTTATTTAGCATTTCTGTACTGGGGCAGGACATGTTTTGATCAAATACATGGAAAAAATCTGGTGCAAGACCTTTAAGAAGATGAGAACTTGTTTGCTGTGGTTTTTCTGGTTGTGTGTGGGCAGATGGAGCAGTTTAAGTTTAAAAGTTATTGTAAATTATATAATTAGGTTTATTAGGATTCAACATGATTAATAAAGCAGGTTAGCTGTACTTTTTGCTCTTTAAAGCTCCTGTATCCACAAAACTGATTCTTATGAGCTTTAAGTCGTGTTCTAATGTTGTTTCCTCCTCAAAAACAGAGCTGGAGTTGTGTTTGTTTCATTCACATGTTTGAGGAACTCTTTATTATTAGTCTGTCTACATCTCCAAAGCTCCAAACGCTCTGTTCCACCTTGTGATGTCATCAAGTGGTAGTTTTCAAGTGAACAGCTCCTTTTACCTTTAGTTCAGTAGAGATCGACAATTCCAGCTCTGAAATAAAAACGCAAATGATTCTAGTGAGGGCAAATGATGTTTAAAAACCCAATAGAGCACTTCCTGTAACACCACATGACATCACAAGGTGGAACAGAGCGTTTTCTGAGCCTAAATCTGCAGTGTTTGTGTGTTAAACATGTGTGAATGAAACAAAACTCCAGGTGTGTTTGTGATGGGGAAACATTAGAGCACAAACTTTAATCTTGGTCTAAACTTGTCCTCCCCTCTGTGCCCTCCAGGTGGCGTCCTCCCTGGGCTCTGACGCCGGGCGGAGCTGGGGCGACTACATCCTGGTCTCGCAGGACGGGGAGCTCCAGGGGGGAGGGGCCGCCATCCGGAGGGGGCGGGGCCTGGTGCGCCTGGAACCAGAGGGCTCGGCCGCCACCTTCCACGACCCCCTGACCGCCGGGAGTCCCACGGGGTCCTCCAGCCCCGACGACGAGGGCTCCACCAACAGCAAGGACTCGGACTTCACCATGGTCAACCCGGGCGACCTGTGAGGGGGCAGGGGAGGAGAGAGGGGGGGGCAGGGGGCGGGGATAGGGGGAAGGGGGCGGGGCTAAATCTTGCACATTCGGACTGAGACACTTTGACCCAAACTCCACGTCTCACCCGTGCCATGTGTCTGCGCTAACCAAATGCACTGTCCACCACTGAGAGAGGCAAATATTCAAATTATTATCATGCTCATCATCAAACTAAAGCTGCACTGCGGAACCTTTTGATTTGTCGCCATGGAGATGTTTTTGTTTGGCTGGGAATGTTCCACTGTACTGTATGTCGTTACACGTATTTATCGTTTATGTTACTGTAGGTTTGTTTACCTGCCGCATTCTAAAGTTCTAAAGGCCGCCAAACACGACAGGAGAATTTGACCGAGTTTGGCTGCGATTTGCTTCTCCTCGAGTTTGTCGAGGCGTGACCCGACTTTGTGTCTTTGTGTGTGATTTTTGAAGCCACTGTGCTCCTCGTGTGTGTGTGTGTGTGTGTGTGTGTCTGTCAGATCATAACCACGAAACATCAGCATCACTACGGTAACAGCCGATAAACCAGAGCGTCAGGGGCAGAGGAGAAGATACAAACTCGGGAAATGGTGAAAATAATAAGACTTTATTCCTCACCTCTTGTAAAGTTGTAAAGTTAAACTGCAGTGTCTCATCCACATTATCCATAGAATTTGTCCTCCACAAATAATGACCCCAGTCCACAAACCCGCTCTGTGAATCCAGTTTTGTGCGTTCTTTAAAAGTCAAAAGTCCAGAGTGGTTCCTCACGTGTGTCTGTTACATCCACAGCGACGGATCGAGGTGAAGCTGCAGATTAGTGACAGTGACTCTACTTCCTGTGGACTTTATCTCCAATGTTTTATGCTTTAAAAATCATGAATCTGAAGCATCACGTTTCACAAATAATAATAACACAGTTTTGACTTGTGTCTAAACTAAAGTGCAGAGCTCTGATCTTTGAACACTTCAGAGTCTCAGAGCGACTGGTTTTACTGTAGGAAACAGCTGAGATCGCACTCACACCTGTGCACCTGAGGTCCACAGACGTTTCCCGCTGAAGTGTCTCTGTGATCGGAGATTTAAAATCTCATCAGATTCTCCTCGTGTCTGTGGTCTGCACTTTTTGTCGCACATTTAAAAATCGTTTAAGACTTGAACTTCCTGTAGTGTGTGTCGGTCTTTACTGTGTGTGGGGTCACTTCTCCACAGATCTGACCTCTAGCTTGGATTGGTGGCGCAACATGCTTGTCTCCATGGAGATAAGATAAAGATAATGCCACACTGTTGAACATCGCAGGCAAAGAATTGACATTTCCATGGAGACAAACAGGTGAAATGTGAAAGAGTTTCACAGTGCACCTTTAAAAATAAAACTTGCATAATTTTCCCAAAGTTAAAGTGGAACTGAACTCTAAAGCTTTTTTTACTACTTATCCGTGTGTTTGTTTCAAAAGCTTCAAAAGCATCGTCTACTGTTCATCGCTAACCCGCTAACCGCCGCGTTCCAAACAGGAAGTGAGCGTGGGCTTTTTTGGATCGTAAACACAACATTCACTTTATTCCGGAAGTTGCCGTAGTCGTCGCCATCGTCCTTCAGGTCGTATTATTTTGTCTGGGGACGATCCTCACAGTAAATCGGTTCTTTTCAGACGATTAAGGCGTTTTAAAGCCTCAGAGAATCAGTGCAGTGTCACTGTTTTTTTGTTTTTTTACAATTTTTTTTACACAAATTAACTGACTTTCAGATTATCTGATTGAAATATTAAAACTTTTCTCAAATTCTCTATTAAAATGAATGCGATCTCCGTTTAACTGGAAGTGCCACCACAAGAGGGCGCTGTTGAGGAGCGTTTAGAGACAGAAGTGGGCGGGACTGAAGAAGGTGAAAAACTGTTCTGAAAAACAGACCAGAATCAAAACTAAAACCTGAAGAATATACTGTTTATATTGTGATTTTATTTTCATTTTTTTAATATTGAATGTACTTAATTTGTAAATATTTTCAACAATATTATCCACAGTGGTTCAGTTCGTATATGAAGATTAAAATAGTGAAATCCTACAAAAACATTTCCATTTGAAATATTGTTTATGTTGTTAGGTTCTTTTTTCAGACTGAGTTTGTTTTCATACCTGACAGTTTGGACTGCTCCCTGTGGTCTTCCTCAGAGTCATGTGATGTTTCTGTGTCATCTCCGCTCAGCTGATTTAAACAGGTTTTGGCGCCGTCTTCCTACCGGTGGAGGCACCAAAACCTGTTTAAATCATGCGACCACTCTGAGGAAGACCGCAGGGAGCAGTCCAAACGGTCAGGTATGAAAACAAACTCTTGGTCTGAAAAAAAGAACCTAATAACATAATTTACTGAAAGACTAAATGAACCTCATTGAAATACCGTTTGACCAGTCGACGACTAAAATCACGGTCAGTTGTGTGACTCGGCGAACACACTGGCCAACCAAAACAGCAGTTTACAAACTAAGGATTTTTGACACCACTGGTGACACGATACTAAAATTTCAAACTCAAATTATGAAAAATACTGAAAATCAGACACTAAAACTAATAACAAAACTCTATACTCATGTTTCGCAGGTATCGATACTAAAAACGTCCCATTGACAGGACAGAAGTGAACTTTTCCTGAATGTTTTTAGAACGATCTTGAGCTGCCGTTTATTCATTTGGACGTGACGATACGAGATACGAGATTGGGTCCACGAGAACGAAACAAGACGAGATTTTAACGTAATATCTAACGTGTACATTTCACGATTCAGCTTCCAATTTTGGCCTCACGATGTTTCATTTATTTGCTTTCATATTTTGGTTTCCATTCTGTACCCGAACTGTAAAAGACGTAACGCACCAACGCGTCCTCCTTTTTGGTCCAATCCAAATATAAACACATGGAAAAAAATCTCACAAGATCGTTTTTCTCATGTCTATGAGATCTTTTGGCACGAGATTTTATCCCGTCCCTGCCATTTAATGCTGAAAATCGCTTTCTATTGTCTAAAGAAAGTGGGTTTTTTTTACTATCAGTTTGAAATTTTAGTACCGTGACGTATTTTAATAGTTGGTATTTTCCTCCTCTCAGTGGCCTAACAGCTTCTACTGTCTGCTACTGTTCTTACCGATAGGGGGCGCTCTCTGTTTACCCACTACATAAACTACGACTGTGACTGTATTAACGTTATATTTTTGTTGTGTACGGATGATTTAAAGCTGTTTCTGTAGACAGCGCAGTGCCTCCGTCTCTCTCAAGCCAAACCAAACCTGAACCTGTGACTAATCGTTCCTTTGTTATATTTACTTCGTTTTTTTATATCGAATCTTTTAGTGTTTTTTTTAGTTCAGAAATTATTAAATTATGGATTTTTCTGTTCTTTTTTGAATCTTTTTAAATGTGATTTTGTTTTCGTGTTTTCCAGGAAGTGTCTGATCCAAACTGTAACATAAACACACTTGTACATCAATAAAAGACGAGCTCCAGCTGAAGACTCCACGTTTCTGTTTGAATGTCTGTCACTACAGAAAATCATATGAATAAAGCTACAGTGTGTAACTTTTCATGAGGCATTAAACTTGTCAATGGGAGCGTCTCATTTCTCTTTCCTCGCTTCCTTCTCCTCAATTCTGCAGGAAATGGAAGAGGAAGTCCCGCCCACAGAGGAGACACAGGGGCCGCGTCTCAATTCTCTTTCCTCGTTTCCTTCTCCTTGTTTCCTCGATCCGCCACTTTTCAGCTGTCAATCAAATGTGTCATATGAAGTGGTGTTCCAAAGAAAAACACAGAGTGAAGGAGTGAACCTGAGGGAGTGAAAGAGTGAACCAGAGGGAGTGAAGGAGTGAACCTGAGGGAGTGAAAGAGTGAACCAGAGGGAGTGAAGGAGTGAACCTGAGGGAGTGAAGGAGTGAACCAGAGGGAGTGAAAGAGTGAACCTGAGGGAGTGAAAGAGTGAACCAGAGGGAGTGAAGGAGTGAACCTGAGGGAGTGAAGGAGTGAACCTGAGGGAGTGAAAGAGTGAACCTGAGGGAGTGAAAGAGTGAACCTGAGGGAGTGAAGGAGTGAACCTGAGGGAGTGAAGGAGTGAACCTGAGGGAGTGAAAGAGTGAACCTGAGGGAGTGAAAGAGTGAACCTGAGGGAGTGAAGGAGTGAACCTGAGGGAGTGAAGGAGTGAACCTGAGGGAGTGAAAGAGTGAACCTGAGGGAGTGAAGGAGTGAACCTGAGGGAGTGAAGGAGTGAACCAGAGGGAGTGAAGGAGTGAACCAGAGGGAGTGAAAGAGTGAACCTGAGGGAGTGAAGGAGTGAACCTGAGGGAGTGAAGGAGTGAACCTGAGGGAGTGAAGGAGTGAACCTGAGGGAGTGAAAGAGTGAACCAGAGGGAGTGAAAGAGTGAACCAGAGGGAGTGAAGGAGTGAACCTGAGGGAGTGAAGGAGTGAACCAGAGGGAGTGAAGGAGTGAACCAGAGGGAGTGAAAGAGTGAACCTGAGGGAGTGAAGGAGTGAACCTGAGGGAGTGAAAGAGGAGGACACCAGAGAAAAGAATCAAACGTCATTGGTCTCAGTGGAGTTTAGATCCTCTCCTCCCTGTGTCTCCTCTGTCCTCTCTTCTCTGCTCCTCTTTCTCCTCTCTTCCCTGTGTCTTCACTGCTCGTCTCCTCTCCCCCTCTCTCTCTTTCTCCTTTCCTCCTCTCTTTCTCTTCCTTTCTCTCCTCTCTCTTTCCTGTGTCTCCTCTTTTCTTTCTCCTCTCCTCCCTTTGTCTCCTGTGCTCTTCTTTCCTCTGCTCCTCTCTTTTTCCTCTCCTCCCTTTGTCTCCTGCTCCTCTGTCCTCCTCTCTGTCCTCTGCTCTTCTTTCCTCTGCTCCTTTCTCCTCTCCTCCCTGTTTCCTCCTCGCTGTGTCTCCTCTGTCCTCCCTGTGTCTCCTCCTCTCTCCTCCCTATGTCTCCTTTGTCCTCTCTGCTCTGCTCCTTTCTACTCTCCTCCTCTCTTCCTGTCTCCTCTTTTCTTTCTCCTATCCTCCCTTTGTCTCCTGTGCTCTTCTTTCCTCTGCTCCTCTCTTTTTCCTCTCCTCCCTTTGTCTCCTCTGCTCCTCTGTCCTCCTCTCTCTCCTCTGTTCTTCTTTCCTCTGCTCCTCTCTTTCTCCTCTCCTCCTTGCTGTGTCTCCTCTGTCCTCTCTTCTCTGCTCCTTGGTTTCTTTCCCTCGTTTCCTCTGTGGCTTCCTTCCCTCGTTTCCTCTGTGGTTTCCTTCCCTCGTTTCCTCTGTGGTTTCCTTCCCTCGTTTCCTCTGTGGTTTCCTTCCCTCGTTTCCTCTGTGGTTTCCTTCCCTCGTTTCCTCTGTGGCTTCCTTCCCTCGTTTCCTCTGTGGCTTCCTTCCCTCGTTTCCTCTGTGGTTTCCTTCCCTCGTTTCCTCTGTGGTTTCCTTCCCTCGTTTCCTCTGTGGTTTCCTTCCCTCGTTTCCTCTGTGGCTTCCTTCCCTCGTTTCCTCTGTGGTTTCCTTCCCTCGTTTCCTCTGTGGTTTCCTTCCCTCGTTTCCTCTGTGGCTTCCTTCCCTCGTTTCCTCTGTGGCTTCCTTCCCTCGTTTCCTCTGTGGTTTCCTTCCCTCGTTTCCTCTGTGGTTTCCTTCCCTCGTTTCCTCTGTGGTTTCCTTCCCTCGTTTCCTCTGTGGTTTCCTTCCCTCGTTTCCTCTGTGGCTTCCTTCCCTCGTTTCCTCTGTGGTTTCCTTCCCTCGTTTCCTCTGTGGTTTCCTTCCCTCGTTTCCTCTGTGGCTTCCTTCCCTCGTTTCCTCTGTGGTTTCCTTCCCTCGTTTCCTCTGTGGTTTCACTTAATCTGGTGCATCTGATTGACAGCTGAAAAATGGACGATCAAGGAAAGAGAAACGAGATGCGCCCGATCTGTGTGGAGACGAGATCTGTGGAGAGGAGATCCAGCTCAGAGGAACAGTTCATGGTTTTCAAGGTATTTTAGCTCCACAAAGAAAAGGACAAAGTGAAACAGAACCCGTGACGGATCAGGTTTGGAGACGAAGGAGCCCAAACCCGTCCAGCCACAAACACAAACTTTGACAAAACTTTACAAAGACGAGTGGATCTGGAGTGTCCCGTCTCCGAGTTTGTGTCCAAAATGTGGCTACATTAAACAAAATGTGAATAAACAGAAAACAAAATATATAAAGGAACAGAAAATATGTAAATGAAACTCTGTACTACACACAAGCCCCTTCACTCCCTGCCCTTCTTTTTATTTATTTATTATTCTTTGGTTTGTTGTTGTTGTTTTTTTTATGTGTTAGTCTTAAATTTTGTTATGTCTTCTGTTTATTTTGATATTAATGTGCTGGGTATTTATTCCCTCAAATTGACAAACAATATATTAAAAAAAAAAAAAAAAAAAGTGGAAAAAAAACAGCAGGAGACTGAGAAACTGGATTTTTCAGAATCAAAACTCGAGGCGCCAAACTGACTTTTCTCAGGTAAAAAAGTTTTATATTTTGTTCTGAATGATACAAGAATTTTGGAGTTTGGAGACGTTTTCTGCGTTTGAGAGACACGCGAGACAAATGAGCGTCTGGGGTTTGGTCGTCTCAAGTTTGGACGGAGGTTTTTCACACTCTAGGGTCCACTCTGGAGACAGGGGACAGGTGAGGAGGGACAGGGACATTCACAGGGGACACTGGACAGGTGTGGTCCAGTTTCAGTCCCTTCTGGATTCAAACGGGACGTAGAAGAGAAATCTGTCCGCTCCGGCGATCTCGACTCTTTAATCTGGGACTGACCAGGCTGAGATCATCTGTACAGACCAAAGAGTGCTTCAGGCTAGCATTGTTGTGCTTTTGAACAAGGGATTTAAAGGGCCAATGTAACGTCTAATGTCGTTTCCTCGTCACAAACACCTGGAGTTGTGTTTTGTTTCATTCACACATTTAACGCACAAACCTGCAGATTTAACACGAGTTCTTCTCTCTGTTCCACCTTGTGATGTCATCATGTGGTGATACAGGAAGTGCTCCACTGTGTTTTTAAACTCCACACACCTTCACTAGAATCATTTGGATCATTTCAGTCCTGGAATTGCCGATCTCGACTGAACTAAAGGTAAAAGGAGCTGTTCACTTGAAAACTACCACTTGATGACATCACAAGGTGGAACAGAGCGTTTGGAGCTTTGGAGATGTAGACAGACTAATAATAAAGAGTTCCTCAAACATGTGAATGAAACAAACACGACTCCAGGTCTGATTTTGAGGAGGAAACAGCGTTAGAACACGACTTAAAGCTCAAAAGAATCCATTTTGTGGATATTGAACCTTTAAGACACAAAGAAACTAAAAATACAGACGTTTACATTAATTTAAAATAAAAATAAAATATGAGTACAGATGTCACTCTCTGTTCCATCTGATCTAAAAAGAACAGAATCACACACAGATTCATACAAAATAGACTTTATTACTTGTAGTTGATGAGATATTCTGCACTGCCACTTTAATCTGGAATGTTCTGTCCGAGATCGCACACAAAACCCAAAATCCAAAATCCACTCTGAAAATACTGTACAATGATTTAAACGTCACGAGGCGTTTGAAAATAAACTAAAAAAATAGAGGACACTTTATGACAACAACTTTTAAAGGGGGGACAGGGCCGGAGACAGGGGACAGTGGACAGGTGAGGGGGGACAGGGCCGGAGACAGGGGACAGTGGACAGGTGAGGGGGGACAGGGCCGGAGACAGGGGACAGTGGACAGGTGAGGAGGGACAGGGGGCAGTGGACAGGTGAGGGGGGACAGGGCCGGAGACAGGGGACAGTGGACAGGTGAGGAGGGACAGGGGGCAGTGGACAGGTGAGGAGGGACAGGGCCGGAGACAGGGGACAGTGGACAGGTGAGGGGGGACAGGGGGCAGTGGACAGTGGACAGGTGAGGGGGGACAGGGCCGGAGACAGGGGACAGTGGACAGGTGAGGAGGGACAGGGGGCAGTGGACAGGTGAGGGGGGACAGGGCCGGAGACAGGGGGCAGTGGACAGGTGAGGGGGGGCAGGGGGCAGTGGACAGGTGAGGAGGGACAGGGCCGGAGACAGGGGACAGTGGACAGGTGAGGGGGGACAGGGGGCAGTGGACAGTGGACAGGTGAGGGGGGACAGGGGGCAGTGGACAGGTGAGGGGGGACAGGGCCGGAGACAGGGGACAGTGGACAGGTGAGGAGGGACAGGGGGCAGTGGACAGGTGAGGGGGGACAGGGCCGGAGACAGGGGACAGTGGACAGGTGAGGAGGGACAGGGGGCAGTGGACAGGTGAGGGGGGACAGGGCCGGAGACAGGGGACAGTGGACAGGTGAGGAGGGACAGGGGGCAGTGGACAGGTGAGGGGGGACAGGGCCGGAGACAGGGGACAGTGGACAGGTGAGGAGGGACAGGGGGCAGTGGACAGGTGAGGGGGGACAGGGCCGGAGACAGGGGGCAGTGGACAGGTGAGGGGGGGCAGGGGGCAGTGGACAGGTGAGGGGGGACAGGGCCGGAGACAGGGGACAGTGGACAGGTGAGGGGGGACAGGGCCGGAGACAGGGGACAGTGGACAGGTGAGGGGGGGCAGGGGGCAGTGGACAGGTGAGGGGGGACAGGGCCGGAGACAGGGGACAGTGGACAGGTGAGGGGGGACAGGGCCGGAGACAGGGGACAGTGGACAGGTGAGGGGGGGCAGGGCCGGAGACAGTGGACAGGTGAGGGGGGACAGGGCCGGAGACAGGGGACAGGCGAGAAGAAACGGGACATGGGACAGGTGAGGAGAAACAAATGAAGAGGGACAGGGCTGAAGGCAGGGGTCGTTGGACAGGTGAGGAGACAGGGGACATTAGACAAGTGAGAAGGGACAGGTGAGGAGGGACAGGGCTGGAGACAGGGGACATTGGACAGGTGAAGAGGGACAGGTCCATGGACAGGTGAGGAAACGGGACATTAGACAGGTCCACGGACAGGTGAAGAGACAGGGGACATTAGACAGGTCCACGGACAGGTGAAGAGACAGGGGACATTAGGCAGGTCCATGGACAGGTGAGGAGACAGGGGACATTATGAGTTTTTAAAGTTCTTTGCGCCTCCTGCTGGAGTTCCTTGGCGTCTGAGATTCAAGTAAAAGTTCCATGAACAAAAGTCTGAACGTTTGTCCTTCGTTGTTCACATATTTAACTCCATCTTATTTTTTTTTTTTTCATTCTGTCTTCAGTTTTAAGATTTAACGACTCTTTTCGTCAGACAGGAGCGTTTGTTCCGTTGTGTGTTCGTTGTGCGTTTGTTCCATTGTGTGTTCAGGTATCCACAGTTTTGTTGGTGTTTGTGGTTTTTTATTTTTCTGGCTGATTTCTGCTCCTCTTTTGTCCGTAAACAGAAGCGCAGTAACGTCACTGCATTTACACTTCCGAGTGTTTCTAATGTTAAACCACCACCAGGGGGCGCTAACGCTCTGAGAACTGACCAAACCGACGAAACAGAGCCACAGAAATACAAACGGTTTTAGATCAGATCTGTTGGAAAAGAGTCAAGAAAATGAGGCGAGAGAAGCATTTGTTTGTTTTCAGTTTGTTCTACTGAAGCTTCCACTGTGGAGGTGTGCTCACTACTGCCCCCAGTGGTCAGCTCAGGTACTGCTCCACATGTTCTGAGGAAATGGACCAGAACCACAGACAGAACCACACAGGACGGACAGAAGCCTCAGTCTGTACCTGTATCTTTACGAGTCCAGAACGTAGAGCAGAAAATTAGCCTTTGTTCTTCCATCGTCATTGTGTCGTTAAGTCTAAAAATGTGAATTCTTTCCAGCCTTTCATGACTCGCCTGTTTTTTCCCATCGGAGAAAAAGACCGCCTGGTCCGGACCCACGTCGCCCCGACAAAAACAGACGTGGTTATCAAAAAAAACGACTGGAACACAAACTGCAACCACTGCGACAACATCCTACGATCCAACACCTCCACAGATGTTTCAGCAAAAAGATCTACACATGCCAGAGTTTTTCTGACTGTAACAGCGACGTTTTCAGGCTCGAATGTGAATGTGGCTGTTTTTACACTGGATGCACAAAACGCAAGTTCAGAGAGAAACTGGCTGAACATAAATACGCCGTTAGAATTAACAACATACGCCATAAAAATATTATAAAACGGTGGGTCACAGGAGCCCCAACTCTCTCAGGTAGAGGTCATCCCCCAGGACCCTCGAGGAGGAGACTGTTTAAAACGTCTTTTCCCAAGAGAGACATTTTGGATTCAAACTTTGAGGGCTACGGTCCATCCTGGTCTCAATGAAGAAGTGGATTTTTTGCTCTTCCTGTAGCTCCAGCTCTGCTCCTCTAAACTTTTTGAACGATAAATCCTCGACATGTTTCTATGCCTTTTTGTTAATTATTTTGTCTCTATATCATGTTGTTGCCAATTGTTAAGTGAGGACAAAGAGCTCCGTCTTAAGAAATGGCCATCAAATACCCAGGTATTTTTGATAAAACATTTCTTACAAAATTTCTGGAGCTTTTTGAACTTAAAACAACTGTTGATGAAGTGTGCTGTGTGACCTGAGGGAAATGTGTTTCGTTGACTAACCTCCAACCTCTACAGAACTGTTTCTTTCCTGTCGTGTTGCAGTGGTATGTTGTCCACACACTTGTTTTCAGCGTGTATTTGTACACGGATATTGTTTTTAATAATCACATGTTTGATAATTGGTCACATGACGCCTATAAAAATGGTCAAACCTGCTGCTCCTTCAGTCCTGATGAAGACTCATAGTCGAAACTCGTTGGCGTGACGACAAATAAACACACTGCAGGTCAGAGCGTCTGCCGTCCTTTTTTATCTCAAATGTTTTGTTCCTGGTCGTTTGAAAGAGACGCCACAGAGGTAAACGAGGTCCGAGGAGCATGAACCGAGACGAGGGAACCTACACTTTGTCACACACGTGGAGAAGGCGTCAGGCGACAGTAGGGGGCGCAAGATTCCCCTACTGTCTGACAAAACCACAGAGTGTAAATAGAAATGGACATCGCTAACCTGCCAGTCACTGTGTTCCAAACAGGAAGTAAACATGGGCACGTGTCTGGCTCCATCGACTCTGGCTCCAATTGACTTTACATTGAAAAACTGTCGTCCCTCTGTCTGTAACTGCTGTAATTTTGGTCTTAAAATGTTCATATTAACCTGCTCTACATGATCCTGGGGGTTTTATTTTGCTATTTTCATTTTTTCCAACAAAAACGTTATTACGCCATGACGTGACGAAACAAACGCTCCTGTCTGACAAA
Source organism: Taenioides sp. WSHXM2023 (assembly GCA_029959045.1). Taxonomy (NCBI): domain Eukaryota; kingdom Metazoa; phylum Chordata; class Actinopteri; order Gobiiformes; family Gobiidae; genus Taenioides; species Taenioides sp. WSHXM2023. The sequence goes on along the minus strand of CM057097.1, from coordinate 30,084,268 downwards.
AAGAATTTTGTTTAGTTTTATCCCAAATAAGAGATTATAAAATGCTGGTGTATCCTGTAGTCCCCCTGTCCTCCGGGTGTCCCCTTCTCCCTGGCCCACACACTGGCTCTTTTGGCTCTTTTGACTCTTTGACTCTTTTGTTCAGAAATTGGAGCCTCCATCTTATGTTGGTTTTTGCGTTGGTTTGTTTCCTGATTTGTTTTTATCAAAATGATGTTTGAGACGCGCGTGAGACACACAGAATATGTACAGGGACAAGCACGCAGGGACAAGGACGCAGGGACAAGGACGCAGGGACAAGGACGCAGGGACAAGGACGCAGGGACAAGGACGCAGGGACAAGGACGCAGGGACAGAAAGAGACTGTCCAATGGCTTCACTACAATCACACTCCCACACAGAGGGAGAGAGAGGAGAGGGGCGAGAGAGAGGAGGGAGAGGAGGGAAGAGAAGCGAGAGAGGAGAGGGAGAGCAAGAGAAAGAGAGAGGAGGGAAAGAGAGAAGAGGGGAAAGGGGGAAGAGTGGGGGAGAAAGAGAGGGAGGAGAAAAGGAGAAAGTGCACAGGGAGGAGAGAGTGAAAGCGAGTGAAAAGGAAAGAGATGAAAGTGCAGAGAGAGAGGCAGGACAGAGAGAGCAAGGAGAAGAAAAAGAGAGAAAGAGAGAGAGAGGGACATCCTCCTCCAGCTCTGAGCAGGAGGAGTGGTCGTCTCTCTCCTGATTGGTCCTTAAACAGTCAGAGCTCTCTCCTGATTGGCTCTCACGTGGACGTCCCCCTGGCGCCATGGTGACCCCTCTGGTGGTCCGGGCTGGCTCTGGTCTGGTCCTGGGCCCTGGTCTGACCCTGGACTCTGGTCTGACCTTGGACTCTGGTCTGGTCCTGGGTCCTGGTCTGGTCTGGATTGGCCCTGGTCTGGACCTGGACTCTGCGGGTCCCTGGACTCTGTTTGCTCAGGTTTCCGGTGCGCGCGGCGTCGTGGATCTGCTTCATGTTCTCCTGGACTTCGGCCTTGGCGTGTTTCAGGAGGTCGGCCTGACCCTGGGAGGAGAAGGAGGAAACATGGAGGAACTGCACGGACACTTTACAGGGGGTGTTGTGCGTGTACCTCTATGGTGACGCACACAAACACAAACACGTACAAACACACAAACACGCACACGGTACCTTGAGGATGGTGATGTTCCAGCTGAAGCTCTCCAGGGCTCTCGTGACCTTTCGACCTTTTAGCCCCTCCCTCGAGGCCATGCTCTGCAGCCCCTCGTGGAACTCCATGGCTGCAACACAAGGGTCACATTTGGTCCTAGTTAGTCCTGGTTAAGACCAGCTTTAGTCTTGGTTTAGTCCTGGTTAAGACCTGGTTAGGACCTGCTTTAGTCCAGGTTTAGTCCTGGTTTAGTCCTGGTTTAGTCCTGGTTAAGACCTGGTTAGGATCTGCTTTAGTCCTGGTTCAGTCTCTGTAAAATCCTCGGCTCTGAACTGTGCCCCCTGCAGCTGTAGCTGAGTCTGCAGGAGTGTATGTGTGTGTGTGTGTGTGTGTGTGTCTGTGTGTGTGTGTGTGTGTGTGTGTCTGTGTGTCTGTGTGTGTGTGTCTGTGTGTGTGTGTGCGCGTGTGAGGGGAACTGTAAAATCCCGATCACATTATGTAACGTGGTAATTTTATATCATATTGTACCATGAGGCCCACAGACCCCCCCCTCTGTTACCATGGCAACGTGCTAGGTCATTTGCCTGTTACCATGGATACGCCCCTGGGTCAGTCACCTCTGTTACCATGGAAACACCCTATCTCGTCTGTTGCCGTGGAAACGACCAGGGTCAGTGTCCTCTGTTACTACGGGAAAACTAAATAAAGTGCCCGTGTCGTGCCGTGTCACCGTGGTAACACCTGTGTCCCCATGAACACACCCCAGGCCAGTGTCCTCTGTAACCACGGAAACGCTTCAGGTCAGTGTCCTCTGTAACCACGGAAACGCTTCAGGTCAGTGTCCTCTGTAACCATGGAAACAGCACCAACAGGGTCCTGGTACTCGGCAAAAACCAATTCATTTTTATGGGAACCGTGGGACCTTTAAATAATAATAATCCCTGACGGGATCAGGATTTAACAAACCCGTAAATCACCCGGAAACATTTGGGTCACAGACACCATGTTTTTTCTTTCACTTTTTTATTTTCCTCATTTTGACTGCTTTGGTTATATTCGTAAAGATTTAACGCTCCAGACTTCCAAACTATTCAACAAATGAATGATGATGATTTAACTTTGAAAATTCTACTAATTTTAATAATCTTAAATAATTTTTGTGTGTCTTAACTCTGATGTACCACTGAATTCAGAATGTGCCAGGACCATAAGCTGCACACACAGAGGAGTTAATAGAGGTAATTGTGTTTGTGTTTGTGTTTGTGTCGTCCAGTGTGCAGGACTCTGGGTCAGACTCTTTCTCTGACAAAGGCCCAGACTGTGGACCTGGAACCAGCTGATTTAAAACTGGAAACCAACAGCAACACATTTAAAAGTAAATTCAAATTATTGTACATTTCCAACCAAAAATGCACTCACTAAAAATGGAATAATGCCGCGTATTTTTTATCTGTTTGTAACTAATTCTGTTTTTATGTGTGTAGTTTATATTTTTTCTATGTACAGATGTTGAAAAACTCGCACTTCTGCTAAAACACTCAACACATCTGGCTTGTCTAATGCGATTGTGATGTTCTTAATAAACATAAATAAAAATAAAAAAATCAGATTATGTTATGAATATGTTTTACAATGGGACTTCAGACACACATCTATTTTAATTTCCAGTTTAATTTTCTCAGTTAAAAAAAGACAAAGTCCTTCTGTAATGATGTGTGACGTCATTAAGGGCGCACTGCCATATATGGGCATAACGCGGGAGGGGGCGGGGCCACAGAGGAGTAAATCCACGTCACCGCGGCGAGCAGCTCATACGAACATCACTTTATGAATCAGGTTTTTGTACTTGGAGTAACCGTCCACGTTTTCAGCTGCAGTTCTATCAGTGACCACACAAGGCGCTTATTGTCATACTGCATTGGGTTTTAGTCACGGGCGGCGCTTCCGGCTCCACCGACTCTGGCTCTGATTGAATTTACATTGAAAAATTGTCGCTTCTTGTCGTTTTGGTCTTAAAATACACTGAAAATCTAGTTAAAAGAATTAAAGTTTTGATCAGGATTTTAGTAAATTTCACTTCACAAGTAAAATTATCTGCCAGTGGAACAAGACTTTTCTACTTAAAATATGAAAATATATTAAGATAAGAAAAACTTGCACTGAAAATAAGAAAGAAAATCAAATGTTGCTTGAATTAAGAAAAACACACTTGTTCCATTGGTAGATCGAGTCACTTTTCAAGTTGAAACGTTTCAAATCAAGTAAAATGTTTTTAATTTACGACATTTTAACTTGTCTAGATATTGTTTTTTGCCGTGTGTTCGTATTAACGCACTCGACATGACCCTGGTGTTTTTATTTCACTATTTTGTCCGTAAATACATTCCTAATATGGACCAGGCTCCAGATTCGTTCCTGTAACTGCTGGCCGCGGTGAGCTTCATTTGACTGGAGCTTTTTAATGTTTTTAGTGTGTGTTCTGCGCTCTTACTGTTTGAAAATTGTGTTTCCGGAGCCTTGACCTGCAGACAGTTGTGCGTTTCAGACGGTGGTAAAGTTGTGTAAGAGTTTTTCACATTTTTCTGTGAGTTGAATATTTTATAGGTTCTGAGCTTTGTGGTAAAAACAGAAACACATTGATTCCCTGAGTCAGCAGACAGATCAGATCTACGTCAAAACGTCCTGTTTATGTCTCTGGTTTTTACACAACAGTGTGGTCGGATCCTCAGACTCTTATTATCGATGTACAGAGACAGAAATGATCGTATTTTGGTCCAAACTGTACCAAAAATAATCACATGTTTAAATAAGTTTGAAATGTCTAAAATAAACATAAACCTAAAACACAATTAACATGGTAATGCTAACAGCTAATAGTGCACTTCCTGATGTTTTCACCTACCCCCTATCCCCGTCTGGACTGGGGAACCTGAACTAGTCTGCAGCTCTTCCTCTGATCTGAAAGGTGCTGCTTTAGGACTAAACCAGGACTAAAGCAGGTCCTAACTAGGTCTTATCCAGGTCTTAACCAGGACTAAACCAGGACTAAACAACACTAAACCAGTCTTAACCAGGACTAAAGCAGGACTAAAGCAGGACTAAAGCAGGACTAAAGCAGAACTAAACTAGGACTACCTAAACCCCAGCAGCTGCACCAATCCAGAGTCAGTGCTAGTGCAGCCTCTGCAGCTCAGGGAGGGAATTCTGGAGGTTCTGAGCTTCACCTGAGCCTGTCCATAAACTGAGACTGAGACAAACACAGGACGTGTCTCTGTGTCTCGGTAGGACGTGTCTCTGTGTCTCGGTAGGGCGTGTCTCTGTAGGACGTGTCTCTGTGTCTCTGTAGGACGTGTCTCTGTGTCTCTGTAGGACGTGTCTCTGTGTTTCTGTAGGACGTGTCTCTGTGTCTCTGTAGGACGTGTCTCTGTGTCTCGGTAGGACGTGTCTCTGTGTCTCTGTAGGACGTGTCTCTGTGTCTCTGTAGGACGTGTCTCTGTGTCTCGGTAGGACGTGTCTCTGTGTCTCTGTAGGACGTGTCTCTGTGTCTCTGCAGGACGTGTCTCTGTGTCTCTGCAGGACGTGTCTCTGTGTCTCTGTAGGACGTGTCTCTGTGTCTCTGTAGGACGTGTCTCTGTGTCTCTGTAGGACGTGTCTCTGTGTCTCTGCAGGACGTGTCTCTGTGTCTCTGCAGGTTAAAGGGCTCGTCTCGTCACTGGAGCTACAGTCGTGAGTTCACAGTTTCCCCCGAAAATATTAAAATGTGCTAAAAAATGGCGAACTCTTACTTAAGCCATTAACTTGCCACAACAACAAAAACCTGCATTTAAACCGTATTTATTTTATCTGCATTAAATGTTATTGGAATGCCGTGATGTCATCTGAAACCCGGCAGTAGCAGCGAATTTGGAGTCGAGTCAAGTAAAAAAAAAAAAAAAAATTATAATAATTTAAAAAATAAATACATGAATAAATAAATAAATAAAAAATAAAAAAAACATAAATAAATTGGAGTCGAGTTCCATATTAGGAATTCCAAGAACGAGTATCCTCCCCTCTCTCCCTCTTTTCCCCTCTCTTCACCCACGGGTCACCCACGGGTCACCCACGGGTCACTCACGGGTCACCCACGGGTCACTCAGGGGTCACTCACGGGTCACTCAGGGGTCACCCACGGGTCACTCAGGGGTCACTCACGGGTCACTCAGGGGTCACTCAGGGGTCACTCAGGGGTCACTCACGGGTCACTCAGGGGTCACTCAGGGGTCACTCACGGGTCACTCAGGGGTCACTCACGGGTCACTCAGGGGTCACCCACGGGTCACTCAGGGGTCACTCACGGGTCACTCAGGGGTCACTCAGGGGTCACTCAGGGGTCACTCACGGGTCACTCAGGGGTCACTCAGGGGTCACTCAGGGGTCACTCACGGGTCACTCAGGGGTCACTCAGGGGTCACTCAGGGGTCACTCAGGGGTCACTCAGGTCACATTTTACTTTTACAGTGTTACATAATATCGTCTGTGTCACTGTCGACCAATCAGAGCCTGTATCGAGTATCGAGTATCGAGTATCTGTCGTGTCGTGTTTTGTAAAAAAATTATAGAAAATTATAACATTTCTTACACATGAGAAGTTGTTTGACCAATTTTACATTTCTTAAAGGTGCTACACTCGATTTTAAGTGTAAAACAGTAATACAAGTTTTGAATATTATTCTTGAAAAAGGCAGTAAATACACACTCTAAATTAAAGCAATGATTAAACTAAATGACCTGGAGTTTAATCATGAAAACGCAGAGGTCAGTGAGGCACTTTTAAAGTGTGTGTTCTGTGCACACACCCTGATCCCATCAGCTTTAAATAGATTTGAAACAGATTTGAGATGTTTTCTGATTACGCTGGACTTTTCACACCTGGTTTAGTCTCTGCTGCTTCTGGAGTTTCATCTGTGTTTGAAAATGCGACGAGGGTACAGAGGAGGGTTTAGGGAACAGAGGAGGGTTTAGGGAACAGAGGAGGTCTGAGGGTACAGAGGAGGGTTTAGGGAACAGAGGAGGACTGAGGGTACAGAGGAGGGTTTAGGGAACAGAGGAGGACTGAGGGTACAGAGGAGGGTTTAGGGAACAGAGGAGGTCTGAGGGTACAGAGGAGGCCTGAAGGTGCAGAGGAGGTCTGACCTGTGGTCTGGATGTGGAGGATCCTCTGGTGGAGTCCGTCACACTGCTCCATCACTGCTCTACACGCCTGAACCATCTGAGAGAAGATCAGATAATCCACATGACACAGATTCACACTTTTGTCAAACCACAGACTTTTACAGACGGAGGATTCAGGAGGCTGTGGACCTCCGTCACAAACACCTCCATCACTGACCATTAGAAACAATCAGATCCACTGCAGTAGTGACGTTTTATTTCACAGTTTTTGGTGGACTAGAGTTCAGAGGTTTACAGAGCTGTGGAAAAGTATTTGCCCCTTACTGATTTCTTACATTTTTTGCACCTTTGTCTCTTTTAGCCATTTCAGATCAGGTAAACTTAAATATTAGACAAAGAAAACTCACCAGTAAACACACAATGCAGTTTTAAGAGCAGTTTTTATTTATTAATGGGGGGAAAAAAAAACATCTGAACCATGGCCCATGTGAAAAAGTAGTTGCCCTTAAACCTAATATCTGAACCCTGAGCAGCAACACCTGCAGAGAAACGTTTGCGACAACAGGAAATGAGTCTCACATCGATGTGGAGGAATTCTGGCTCACTCTTCTTTGCAGAATTGGTTTAAATCAGCCGTTTGGAGGGTTTCCGAGCAGAAACCGCCTTTTGAAGGTCACACCACAGCATCTCAACTGGGTTCAGGTCTGGACTTTGACTAGACGCTGCAGAAATACTGGATTTGTGTGGTGGAGCATTACACCAAACGAGGAGAGAGGATCATCTAAAACACAAAGGGAAACTGAACCGAACTCGGGGGAGACTGGAGCTGATCGAACTCAACTGGAGCTATTCTGGTCCACAGGGTTTGGTGTTTCACGGACAGAAAACAGCCCAAAGATGGAGACGAGAGAAGGAAAAGTCCCAGAGGACCTGAGGCGTCTCCTGCATGTGAAAAACATCAGCGGGTTTGATCACCTCACTTGTGTCTTAGTCTTTAAAGCAGAACCACTGAGCTTGTGTGTCTCTGTAGCTCTGACCTCTGACCCCTGTGGATCGTTCTGTTCTAATTGTGACGATTTAAATCAAAATCTTGATCTAAAACGACTTCATAAAGAAACAAGAGCTCTGACTTCAGCGTTAGAAAACTGTGGAGTCCAGAGGAGCCGACGTCGCAATAAACGCAGGATTTTATCAAGGGTAAAACAGGAAATAAGCACGTAGTGTCAAAATAAAACTTCTGATGTCTTTTCAAAATAAGTCTCTCTTGATGTAAACGCCGTGTATCACATCAGGGAATGACTCGTGATGGACTGAGAACAGTTTAGAACCGTGTGAGATAAATAAATATAAATATGAAACACTTTACCACGGGGAAAAAAAACATTTTACAAGAACTTCTGAAGGAAATGGCGCATCTGAAACTGAGATGTTCAAGAGTTTAATTAAAACAGCCCCACAGACTTTTGTATTGCTTTAAAAAGTGATTAATTTGGCAAACAATGAATACAGAAGAAGAAAAATAAAAGAGTTTTGGTGTTTTGGTGAGTGGAGGTGTTACACAGACGTGAGCGTCGCAGGAGAAACTCTGGTGTTTCTGGAGTAAATTAAATCTTTAAAAAATGAACTTTAGATTTGCCTCTGTCGTGTGTCGCTGAAGCTCCTCTTCATCTCCAGACTCCCTCGTCTCTCTGTCCTTCTCCTCTTTTTTCTCTCTTTTCTCTCCCCTCTCCCTTTATTTCTCTCTCTCTTCAAACACTTTCCTCTCTTCTTCTTCTTCTCTCTCTCCCTACCCCCCTCTCTCTTTCTCTCTCTCATTCACCCCCCCCAGTTTAATCTTCCCTCTGTATTTCTAGGCTCTCTCCTCCTCCTTCTCTCTCTCCTCTTCTCTCTATCCACTCATTCTATCTCTCCCCCTTTTCCTCCTCCTCTTCCTCTCTCTCTCCTCTTCTTCCCCTTCCTCCATCATTCCCCCTCCTCCTCTCTCTTGTCCTCTTCTCTCTCCTCTCCTTCTATCTCTCTCCTCATCTCTTTAGTTCTCTCCCCCTCCTCCTCTTTCTCCTCCTTTCCCCTTCCTCCCTCATTCCCCCTCATCCTCCCCCTCTGCCCTCCTCTATCTATCTCCTCCTTCCTCTTTTTCTCTTTCCTCCCTCTCCTCCCCTCTCTCCCCCTCCTCTCTTCTTCTTCCTCTCCTTTTCTCTCTGCTCCTCCTCTTCCCCCTCCTCCTCTCCATCTCTCCTCCTCCTACCTCTCCTCCACTCTTTCCAAATCTTCCTGTTCCTCCTCTCTCTTCTCTACCTCTCTTTCTTCCTGCTCTCATTCCCCCCTTCCCTCATCCTCCTTCCACTCCTCATCTTCCTCCATCTATTCCCCCTCCTCCTCTCTCCTCCCCCTCTCCCCCCTTCTCTTTTCCCCTCTTCTCTCTCTCTCCCCTCTCCCTCTATCTCTCTCCTCCTCCCTCTTCCTCTTTTCTCTCCCCTCCTCCTCCATCTCTTTTTCTCTTTCTCCCTCCTCCTCCTCTCCCTCTACCTTTCGCTCGTCCTCCCTCTCATTTTCTTTCTCTCCTCCTCCCCCCCTCTCCTCCTCTCTTCAGACAAGATAAGATAAGATAAGATAAGATAAGATAATCCTTTATTTGTCCCACAATGGGGAAATTGCAGTGTCACAACACAAGTTACAGAAACAGTAGGAAAATAAGAGCATCAAAATCAAGATAAATAATAATAAGTATTTACAATAAACTAAAAAACACAACACTGTAAGCTAAGCTAAAAGGCACAGGAACATTGCACAATAAGTGTTTTTGATTCTGAGATGATTGTGAACAGTGCAGTGATGGACAGTGGTGGGTAAATAAATAATAGCAGGTACAGTGACTTTAAATAATATTGCACATTGTTATTATTACTATGGAGATTACACATGGTTGCTATGGGGATGACACATGACTAGCATTGTTCATTATACAGTCTGACAGCAGCAGGAAGGAAAGACCTGCGAAATCTCTCCATAACACAGCGAGGGTGAATCAGTCTGTCACTGAAGCTGCTCTCCAGAGCAGACAGGGCGTCCTGCAGGGGGCGACACTCATGGTCCAGCATAGACATGAGTTTAGCCAGGACCCTCTTGTCCCCCACCTGCTGCACCAAGTCCAGAGGACAGCCCAGGACTGAGCTGGACTTCTTGATGATCTTGTCCAGTTTCTTCTTCTCCCTCTCTGTGACGCTGCTGCTCCAGCAAACCACACCGTACAGGATGGCTGATGCCACCACAGAGTCATAGAAGGTCCTCAGGAGTGGCCCCCTCACTCCAAAAGACCTCAGTCTCCTCAGGAGATAGAGCCGACTCTGGCCCTTCCTGTACAGTGCATCTGTGTTGTGAGTCCAGTCCAGTTTATTGTTCAGATGCACACCCAGGTACTTGTAAGAGTCCACTCTCTCAATGTCTCTTCCCTGGATGTTCACTGGTGGGGGGGCAGTAGAGTGGCGTCTGCGGAAGTCCACCACCATCTCCTTGGTCTTCCCCGCATTGATGAGAAGGTGGTTCCGGTGACACCAGTCCACAAAGTTCTGCGTTAGTCCTCTGTACTCCATGTCGTCATCGTCCGTGATGAGACCGATGATGGCGGAGTCATCGGAGAACTTCTGCAGGACGCAGCTGTCCGTGTTGTGTCTGAAGTCTGCAGTGTAGAGGGTGAAGAGGAAGGGCGCGAGGACAGTGCCCTGGGGCGCCCCCACACTGCAGGTCAGTAGGTCAGACACACAGTCCCGGGCTCTCACAAACTGGGGCCGGTTTGTGAGGTAGTCCAGGATCCACTCAGCCAGGTCACAGTCCACTCCTGCCCACTCCAGCTTGTCCCTCAGGAGCAGCGGCTGGATGGTGTTGAAAGCACTGGAGAAGTCAAAGAACAAGATTCTCACAGTGCTACCGGGCCTCTCCAGGTGGGACAGTGAGCGGTGCATCAGAGAGATGATGGCGTCCTCCACTCCGATGCCGGGTCGATACGCGAACTGCAGCGGGTCCATCGCTGAGCTCACCGTGGAGCGGAGGTGACCCGGGACGAGCTTCTCCAGAGTCTTCATCAGATGAGACGTGAGAGCCACTGGCCTGAAGCTGTTGAGGTCTTTGGCGTGCGGTGTCTTGGGCACAGGTACCACACAGGAGGTCTTCCAGAGCTGTGGCACCACCTTCAGCTTCAGGCTCAGGTTGAAGACATGCTCCATAACTCCACACAGCTCATCTGCACAGGACTTAAGGAGCCTGGGGCTGATCCCGTCTGGTCCAGCAGCCTTCCTACTCCTTATCCGGCTCAGTTCTCTCCTAACCTGAGCTGTTGTGACAGACAAAGAGCAGGGGTGTGTGCTGGAGGTCTGGCTGAGTTCTTGATGTGGATTCGGGGGCTGGAGGGCTGAGGCAGAGGTGTGAAGAGGTGGCAGTCTGGGCCTTTGTGCAGGAGACAGGGTGAGCCCATGCAGCGGTGCGGGGGGAGGAGTGGGTGATTGATCAAACCTCAGGAAGTGTGAATTCAGATCGTTCACCCACTGTTGGTCTCCCTTTGTCTGGACGGGCGGAGGACTGAAACCAGAGACACTCTTCATACTTCTCCACACCTCCCTGACATTCCGCTGCTGCAGCTGCTGTTCCATCTTCCTCCTGAAGTTGGCTTTAGCCTGTCTGATCTTCTTCCTCAGCTTCCTCTGTACAGTCCTCAGCTCCTCTTTGTTCCCGGACCTGAAAACTCTCTTCTTCTCCTTCAGCAGAGCTTTGATGTCCGAGTTAATCCACGGCTTGTTGTTTGGAAAACACCGCACCGTCCGAGAGGGTACAGTGTTTTCAAAACAGAAGTTAATGTAGTCCGTAATACAGTCCGTGATAGCATTGATGTCCTCCCCATGAGGCTGGCAGAGCTCTGTCCACACAGTGGTGCTAAAGCAGTCCCTCAGAGCCTCCTCGCTCTCTGCTGTCCACCTCTTCACCACTCGGGGCTCCACAGGCTGCCTGCGCACAAGCGGTTCATACACAGGCCTCAAATGGATGATGTTGTGGTCTGCTCTTCCCAGGGGGGGGAGGGGTGATGAGATGTAGGCCTCCTTGACGTTGGCAAAGAATAAGTCCAAAGTTTTATTGTCTCTTGTAGGGCAGGTCACATACTGGGTGTATGTTGGCAGGACAGATGAGGGAGATGCATGGTTGAAGTCCCCGGTGGTGAGGAAGAGGGCCTGTGGATGCTGAGTCTGAAGAGAGCTGATGCAGGAGAGCAGAGTGTCACAAGCATTCTCTCCAGTGGCTCCAGCTTCGTCCTGAAGGTGAGGCGTCCATGTTGTGTTTCCCTCGTCTTCCTCCATCGGAGCCGCTGCAGGAGGAAGGAGCAGATCCAAGATGGAGGCGAACGTTTTTATTATCCCAGCGCCTGGTGTTTCCTCAGAGTGAACGGACACGCAGATGTTTGTGCAGAGGACGAACGAGGCTTTCCGGGACTAATTTAAAGGTGCTTGAGGGTCCATCACCTGCTTGTTTCTATGGAGACGTCATTGCTCTGCCTGGAATGTTCCACAGTGTGACATTAAACGGCTCTACTTTACATTTATTCAATTCCAGGTGGTTTTAGAGCTCAAAAATACCTAGAAAAACAGACATTCTGACTGTGAGCGGGGTCGCCTCTCCACAGATCTGACCTGGAACTTGTTCTGGTTTGGTCTCCATGGAGATAGAAAGGTTTAATGCCATACTGTGGAACATTTCAGACAAAGCAATAACATCTCCATGGAGAAAAAAGGCATTTGATAGAACCTCAGCAGAAAAGTTACACGGTGCAGCTTTAAAGCGTCTGTACTTGTTTTTTGTTGTTTTTTTTCTCCATGTTTGAGTAAAATGTGTTTTACCCAGTCCAGATAAACGGCATAAGCAGCTCTTGAAGTCAAAATAAATCTGCGCCGTCTGTGTCTGATTATAAAGAGTTTTAAAAGTGCAAAAAATCACAGTTTGAGTCCCACAATTATCAAAAAACAACTCACATATTTTAACACCAGATCTTCCCTGTTTTTGGATCAAAATATAAACTTTACATCATTCTATTGTATTTTTGAGGAATTAAAAACCCCAAAACATACAGTAACTATGGAAAATTCCATTATCATCTCCATGGAGACACCCCAGCAGTGGACATGTCACATACTGCCTCTTTAAACGGCTCATATTTCACTATTTTCTGATCTATGTCTCTCTCCTCTTCTCTCCTCCCCCTCTCTTCTCCTCCTCTCTCTTCCCCTTTTGTCTCTCCTCTTATTCTCTTTCTCTCATTCCCCCCCTTTCCCTCATCCTCCTCCCACTCCTCCTCTTCCTCTCTATCTCTCTCTCCTCCTCTTCCCCTTCCTCCCCCATTCCCCTATTTGTCTTCTCCTCTCTCCCGCCTCCTTCTTCTCTCTCTTCCCCCTCCTCCTCTTCTCTCTCTCGCTCTCCCCTCTCCTTCTATCTCTCTCCTCCCTCTTCCTCTTTTTTCTCCCCTCCTCCTCCTCCTCTCCCTCTATCTCTCGCTCCTCCTTCTTCTCTCTCTTCCCCTCCTCCTCTTCTCTCTCTCTCGTCCTTCCTCTAATGTTTCTGTTCTAATGTCGTTTCCTCGTCACAAACACCTGGAGTTGTGTTTTTTGTTTCATTCACATGTTTAACACACAAACCTGCACATTTAGGCTAGAGTTCTTTTTTCAAACTGAAAATAGTCCACCTTGTGATGTCATCATGTGGTGATACAGGAAGTGCTCCACTGTGTTTTTAAACTCCACACACCTTCACTAGATGGTGGTTACACAGTGCACCTTTAAAGCTCACAGGAGTCAGTTTTGTGTAATATAAAAAACCTTTACATGAGTCTTGACTCACCAGCTCGTAGGTGGTGACGAGGCGGCGCAGGATCTCCGGCAGGGGCCCCACAGGCTCCAGGGCGGGGTACTGGTCCCTGAGGTCGAACAGCAGCAGAGGGGCCCCGTCTGGCCCCCACACGCTGGAGCTCAGAGCCAACACACACTGCATCAGGCTCGCCACCGCAGAAACACCACAGAGCTCACGGAACAGGCCGATGGAGTTCTGTCGCACACAGAAGGGGCAGTCATGGGATCAAATAACAGCTGTAAAATTATTTTTATTATGGTGTTTTCTGTTATATTTGTGTTCTAATGTCGTTTCCTCGTCACAAACCGAGCTGGAGTTGTGTTTTGTTTCATTCACATGTTTAACGAGTTCTTCTCTCAAACTGAAAACTTCACTAGAATCATTTGGTTCATTTCAGTCCTGGAATTGCCGATCTCGACTGAACTAAAGGTAAAAGGAGCTGTTCACTTGAAAACTACCACTTGATGACATCACAAGGTGGAACAGAGCGTTTGGAGCTTTGGAGATGTAGACAGACTAATAATAAAGAGTTCCTCAAACATGTGAATGAAACAAACACAACTCCAGGTGTTTTTGAGGAGGAAACAGCGTTAGAAAAAGACTTAAATCTCAGTCTCATTGGATCGTTAAGTGTTCTGATTAATTGTGATTTTTACATGGACAGTACAAATCTATTTGAATGTGGGTTTACGATTGTAAATCAGATACTAATTTCTCGCAGGTATCAAAACTAAAAAAGTCCCATTTTCAGGACAGAGCAGAACCTTTTCCTGAATGTGTTTAGAACAAACTGGAACTGGATCAGAACAAGAATAAGAATACACCCATGGACCAGACCAGGACTAAACCAGGACTAAACCAGGACTAAACCAGGACTAAACCAGGGATTACACAGATATAAGGACACATGGGAATAGAAAAGAAAGTTCTACCATTTAATGTGAAAAATCACATTAAAAATCCATATCATTGATCTCTATCACAGACATCTTCTCACCTGCATGTTCTCCCTGAGGTCAGTTTAACACAGACATCTTCTCACCTGCATGTTCTCCCTGAGGTCAGTTTAACACAGACATCTTCTCACCTGCATGTTCTCCCTGAGGTCAGTTTAACACAGACATCTTCTCACCTGCATGTTCTCCCTGAGGTCAGTGGCCTCTCTCAGCAGGGGGCCGGCCATCTTGAAAGCCTCGTCCACAGGTCTCAGTCCCAGGTCCCTCAGGGCGGTGTACTCTCGGCCCTTACGAGTCTTCCTCACGGACAGGCCGCGTTTGTGGGGCTTGCCTCCCCCTCGGCGGTTGGTCAGGGCCACGTGGACGAAGAGACGGGCGTGGGGCAGCTCCTCTCCGGTGAGGGACTGCAGGGGCACATGTCTGTACCCAGGGAGGAGGCACTCCAGAGGGATGGTGTACTGGCCTGAGGCGGGAGAACCAAGGTTATGTTTATGTTCTAGAACACACAGCTCCATTTACAAAGGCACGCATTTCATCGCAGTTCAAATGGTTGTAAACAGAGCTTTGTCTTATTAAAAACAAATAAAAATCATTTATCATTAACCGTAAGAAATGTCTAAATCAAAATTGGATTAATCACACAGTTTACAATCCACTGTGAACTATGAGCTTAAAGTGGAACTAAACACTAAATTAACTTTTCTTTGTGTGGTGTTTAGTCCCGTACACTTCTATCTACTGTCCCTAGTGTTTTTTTGTAATTTGGGTCAACCAGGAAAATCTGCAGTTTTGTGGTCAAACATGTATAAAAATGTCTGTGTACCTCCTCCAGGGGCCACTGCAGATTCAGGTACTACATGACACCACACACGACTGCGTACACTTGTGATGTGGTAAAACAGGAAGTGACATGACATCACAAGGTGGAACACTGAGTTCTTCTCTCAAACAGAAAACACTGTCTAAATCTGCAGGGTTTGTGTGTTAAACGTGTGAATGAAACAAAACACAACTCCAGGTCTGTCTGTGAGGAGGAAACACCATTAGAACATCGATCACAGCGTAATATGGGCCTTTTAAACAGTAAATCACCGGTCTGACCCTGACCCCCATCCCCGCCCACCTATGAACTCGTCCCCGATGAAGTGGTCGTCCAGCACCACGAAGCGCACCATGGCGAGCTCGGGGAGGTTGATCTGGAAGTCGAAGCTCTCGTCAAAGATGGGGTTGTCTCCATTGTGGGTGACGGTCCTGGTCCTCCTCTCGGTGCAGTCCGCTGGGATACCGTGCACCTCCACGTACACGTACGGGTCCACCACGTCCCCTTTGGCCCCGGAGCCTTTGGGTTTGGGCAGGTTCTGACCACTAATCACCTGCATAACCAATAACACAGAGAATTACTCGCCTGACCAGCCAGTCTCTTCTACATTCAAGGGACTGGAACCATAGGAGGTGAAAAAACTCCATCCAAACCACAGACTGATACGAGAGCAGATACAAGGTAACCGTGCTCAAGTCAAATACAGCTTTTACTCAGAACAATTGTAATGGTGATTTATTCTTAATGACAAAAACATTGGACACTAGGACCTTGGAGCTCGTACCTTGATGTGCAGCAGCTGAGGGGACACCCCGGGCACACAGTCCCTGGTATCTGCGCTGAAGTAGGACACCTCCTGCCTCATGATGCCCGGCCGCAGCACGTACCCACAGTTCCCGTTCTGCCGGAACCACGCCGCCGCCAGGTCCATCATCAGCCCGGCCGTCTGGAAGTTCATGGCCACCAGCTGGCAGCCGCACTTCCACAGGTCCAGCGGGTTCATGTTGCTGGAGTCCACGCGCATGGGGCTGGGGTACACGCGCGTCAGGAAGTGCTTGTTATGATTCACAAAGTCTCCTGGATTGTCCCCGGCCAACCTGAGCGCCAGGGCCTCGTGCAGTGAGCACATCTCCCATGGCTTCTGAGTCCTGGACGAGGTCTGGAAGTCCACAAAGCGCACGGAGCAGCAGAGCGTCACCAGATCTGACAGCTCCTTCAGGAGCCTGAACTTCCTGGGTGGAGTTTTCTGAGGGCTAGCATTTGTGGAGACGTTTAGCGATACATTTTTCTGCTCCTTTTCTCCGCTATTTGTGGCTTTTATTTTGGCCACCATGTCTGCTCCTTCATCTTCCTCGCTGACCTCGCCCTCCTTCACCGCACCCAACCCGAGCTTCTTCGCCTTCAGTAAAATCCGATGTTTTAAGGCTTGTGGCGATGGTAAGTATAGATCCCCTTCCTTTGGCTCATCTCGGTACAATTTATCCCCCAGTATCCTCAGGAGGTGTTCCACCATCACCTTCTGCTGCCGTAGGGAGCAGTGGTTCTCCAGGCACAGGATGAGGGGGTAATCCGAGGCCACGAAGGCGAAGCGCCCGATGGCTTCCAGGACGCAGTGAAAGATGAGAGGAGGGGAGAGGGTGTGTCCGGCGCAGACCACGGGCTCGTCTCCGTCTCCGTCCCAAACGTCCACCTCCACACAGCGGCAGCCCATACGTAGCGCCCGGATGTACCCTGACAGGTCGGAGGGCCCGCGGTACTGGTCCTCGATGAGGTAGGTGTTGTGGGAGGAGCTGATGTAGTAGTGGGACAACGGCTGGCTCATGTCCTGGCACACCAGCTTATGGTCACGGTCGAACAGGTGGCACTCGGGGGAGGTCAGGTAACTGGTGAAGCCGTCCAGAGAGAGGAAGGCCTGTTCCCGGCCCTGAGCCGACGGCTCATGGGTCTGGATCAGCTTCAGCGCCGTGTCCTCGCTCACCTGGGCACAGGGGGCAGGGGGCAGGGAATGGAGGATTTAGTTACAATAATAATAATACATAACACTTGTATAGAGTTTCATGACACTCAAGAGACGCTTCACACATCTGCCATTTGAAAGCAGTTTTGAAGTTTTGTACAGGTGAGTCTTCAGGTCTTTTTTGAAGATGAAAGTAGATGAGTCTCTGTACTTTATGGCACATGGCTTGGATTATATATTTGATGCCTTCTGTATGTATATAAAGTGTAGAAAGAAAAAGAAAAAAATACAGTGAAAAAGGTGTGTTCAAACTGTAGACTGGTCGTGTATGATCCAGTCCTCTGTTCCTCCAAGCAGGTACAGAGGACTGGGAGCTTTGTGTTACCCACATGAGTCATGCCCTGCTCGGCCTCCAGGAAGCGGCTCAGGTCTTTGGTGTCCAGGTACTCCTTGTTGCTGGAGAACTTCACGAGCAGGAAGTAGATCTCTGGGCGCGTGCAGAAGTCATGGAACACCTGGATGAAGTCTGCTCTGGAGACCCTCTCGTTCCTGACCGCTCGGCCCGTCCTCCTGCCCTCTGCCTGTGGACAACCCAACACCTAGAGAGAATCATTTAGATCACTTCAGTCCTGGAATTGCCAATCTCTACTGAACTAAAGGTAAAAGGAGCTGTTCACTTAAAAACTACCACTTGATGACATCACAAGGTGGAACAGAGCGTTTTGAGCTTTGGAGATGTAGACTAATAAAAAGGTTACTCCAACATTTAAAGATAGGGTATTATTATGCTAGATTGACTTTTTGGAGCTTTCTACCATGTTTTAACATTGTTCCCTTATCAAAAACATGCGTGAAGTGCTTTTTTTGTGTCATCCATGCTTGTCTAAGTAATCTAGCGATCTCTCCTAAGCTAAAATGAGTGAGTAAACATCAAAACACATGTCTAATATTGTCCTGGTTGTTTCTTACCTCATGCAGTTGAATGCCTCTCTTAGTCTGTGCCTAAAGTATTCAGACTTTCCTGTTTCATCAATTCAGAGGTGAGTAGTACTTTTACTCAGTTACATTTACTCGAGTAACTTTTTTTTAAAGAAATTGTACTTTTCAGAGTACTTTTCTAGCAGTGAGGATCGTAAAACTAGCAGAGTTGTCCCTGTGTGGATCTTACCTCTGCCTCTGCTCCGTTGGTCAGTCCGTCTATGCCCCTGTCGCCTGTGCCCCTGTCGCCTGTGCCCCTGTCGCCTGTGCCCCTGTCGCCTGTCGTCCTGTCCCCTGTGCCCCTGTCTCTGGCCCTCTGCAGCTCTCTGAAGCGCTGTTCCAGTTTGGTGCTGGTCACTCCGGGGTTCACTCCCTGGATGAGCCTGACCGCCGACAGGAGCCTGAGTCCCTGCTCCTCCTCCTCCAGACGCTCCGCCTCCTCCGCCCTCGTGAACATGTGCTCCAACCAGCCCACCCGCACGCTGTCCTGAGAGCGGGCCAGCAGGTCCAGAGCCCCACGCCCGTACTGCACCAGGTATCTGCAAGAGGGTCAGAAGGATCGAAAATCAGAAAATAACGATACTCACTGGAGCAGGTATGGAAACTAAAAAAGTCCCATTTTCAGGACCGAGCAGAACCTTTCCTGAATGTGTTTAGAACAATCTGGAACTGGACCAGAACAAGTATAAGAGCACAGAGACTAGAATACACCCATGGACCTGGTTTAGACCTGGTTTAGACCTGGACCACTGAGGGATTACACAGATATAACGACACATGGGAATAGAAAAGAAAGTTCTACCATTTAATGTGGAAAATCACAGTATATTGTCTAAAGAAAGAGGGTTTTTTATTGTCATCATGGTATCAGAATCAGTATTGAGTCTTCTGTAATCTGTTCCTTAGTATCGAAATCAACCTTGAAATTTTACAATCGTGACAGCGATCTACAACAAGCCAACACTAGAGCTTCTACTCCTCAAAATCCACTGAACCCCCTAACCCTGACAGAGACAGGGACAGAGACAAGGACAGGGACATAAGACAGGGACAGGAGTTTTCCTCAGGCCTTCATCTGCATTTGACCCATCCTTAAATGCAACTGGGGCACTGATTTCGCCTGTGGACCCATCTCCGTGATCATGTCTTGGTCTTGGTCTTGGTCTTGGTCAGGACTACCTCAGCTGAAGGACGGTACCCCAGACACGGGGAGAACATGCAAACTCTACACCGAAAGAATCAAACCTGGAACCTACTTGCTGTTAAAGCTGCACTGCGTAACTTTTTGGTTGAGGGTCCGTCACCTGCTTGTTGCTATGGATACGTCATTCCGCTGCCTGGAATGTTCCGCAGTGTGACATTAAACAGCTCTACTTTACAATTTTTCAATTACAGGTGGTTTTAAAGCTCAAAAATACCTAGAAAAACAGACATTCTGACTGTGAGCGGGGTCGCCTCTCCACAGCTCTGACCTGTAACTCTGTGTGGTTTGGTCTCCATGGAGATAGAAAGGTTTAATGTCATACTGTGGAACACTCCAGACAAAACAATAACATCTCAACGGAGAAAAGCGTTTGAGACTTCACCAGAAAAGTTAAGTGTGACCACCAGCACCAACCGCCAGACTACTGTGATGTCGTGATTTCCAGGAAGTAAAATTTAAAACCTAAAAAATTGCCAAATTGGGAAAACAAGTGAGAAGTTTTTGCAGAAATCTTAAACATAATGATCTTAAGAGTGTTTCATTGAAATGAGGGTCTCTCCTGGCACTTTCAGTATCGCAGAATCTTTTTCATCAGTTCATTTCTGTTTCTACAGTCGTGTGGGAGGAACATGTCTGAGCCCTCCAGCCCCGGCCTCTGCAAACTCTCCCTGACAGAACAGATGTCCCTCTACAGCAGTCGCTCAGCTGACACCCTCACCCACAAGCACCCACAAGCACCCACAAGCACCCAGTCTCACCCACAAGCACCCAGTCTCACCCACAAACACCCACAAGCACCCAGTGTCACCCACAAGCACCCACAAACACCCACAAGCACCCAGTCTCACCCACAAGCACTCACAAACACCCACAAGCACCCAGTGTCACCCACAAGCACTCACAAGCACCCAGTCTCACCCACAAGCACCCAGTCACACCCACAAGCACTCACAAACACCCACAAGCACCCAGTGTCACCCACAAGCACCCACAAACACCCACAAGCACCCAGTCTCACCCACAAGCACTCACAAACACCCACAAGCACCCAGTGTCACCCACAAACACCCACAAGCACCCAGTCTCACCCACAAGCACTCACAAGCACCCAGTCTCACCCACAAGCACCCACAAGCACCCAGTCTCACCCAGTCTCACCCAGTCTCACCCACAAGCACCCAGTCTCACAAAGTCTCACCCAGTCTCACCCACAAGCACCCAGTCTCACCCACAAGCACCCACAAGCACCCAGTCTCACCCACAAGCACCCACAAGCACCCAGTCTCACCCACAAGCACCCACAAACACCCACAAGCACCCAGTCTCACCCACAAGCACCCACAAACACCCACAAGCACCCAGTCTCACCCACAAGCACCCACAAACACCCACAAGCACCCAGTCTCACCCACAAGCACTCACAAGCACCCAGTCTCACCCACAAGCACCCACAAGCACCCAGTCTCACCCACAAGCACCCACAAACACCCACAAGCACCCAGTCTCACCCACAAGCACTCACAAGCACCCACAAGCACCCAGTCTCACCCACAAGCACCCAGTCTCACCCACAAGCACCCAGTCTCACCCACAAGCACCCACAAACACCCACAAGCACTCACAAGCACCCAGTCTCACCCACAAGCACCCACAAACACCCACAAGCACCCAGTCTCACCCACAAGCACTCACAAGCACCCAGTCTCACCCACAAGCACCCACAAACACCCACAAGCACCCAGTCTCACCCACAAGCACTCACAAGCACCCAGTCTCACCCACAAGCACCCACAAACACCCACAAGCACCCAGTCTCACCCACAAGCACTCACAAGCACCCAGTCTCACCCAGTCTCACCCACAAGCACCCAGTCTCACCCACAAGCACCCACAAACACCCACAAGCACCCAGTGTCACCCACAAGCACCCACAAACACCCACAAGCACCCAGTCTCACCCACAAGCACCCACAAACACCCACAAGCACCCAGTGTCACCCACAAGCACCCACAAACACCCACAAGCACCCAGTCTCACCCACAAGCACCCACAAACACCCAAAGCACCCAGTGTCACCCACAAGCACTCACAAGCACCCAGTCTCACCCACAAGCACCCAGTCTCACAAAGTCTCACCCAGTCTCACCCACAAGCACCCAGTCTCACCCACAAGCACCCACAAACACCCACAAGCACCCAGTCTCACCCACAAGCACTCACAAGCACCCAGTCTCACCCACAAGCACCCACAAACACCCACAAGCACCCAGTGTCACCCGCAAGCACTCACAAGCACCCAGTCTCACCCACAAGCACCCACAAGCACCCAGTCTCACCCAGTCTCACCCACAAGCACCCACAAGCACCCAGTCTCACAAAGTCTCACCCAGTCTCACCCACAAGCACTCACAAGCACCCAGTCTCACCCACAAGCACCCAGTCTCACCCAGTCTCACCCACAAGCACCCAGTCTCACAAAGTCTCACCCAGTCTCACCCAGTCTCACCCAGTCTCACCCACAAGCACCCACAAGCACTCAAAAACACCCATTTTCACCCGGAATTACCCACAAGCACCCAGTCTCACTCAGAATCATCCAGAAGCACCAAGACACATCCAGAAGCACCTAGAGACACCCAGAAGCACCTAGAGACACCCAGAAGCACCTAGAGACACCCAGAAGCACCAAGACGCACACCCAGAAGCACCAAGACGCACACCCAGAAGCACCCAGACCTCAGCCTAACACCACCAGACCATCATGAGTCACAAACACTCGGCCCGAGTCTGTGTCTGAGTCAGAGTCAGACTGTGGTGAATCTCAGGTTCCTGTAACATCATGAACAGGACTCTAACCACAGACTGTTTATATAAAGAGAAAGAGCTAACCCGCAGCTGAGGATATCAACATTCCCTGAGGAGGTGAAGCTAACTAGAGGCACTGCTCTGTTTGAAGCTCTGTTAATCAACGTAGACTTTAATCTGAGCTTTGTTTTAACACAATCTGACCAGAAAGAGCTGATTTAGTTGGAACTACAACAGGTGAGCTGATTTGTGCTGTTAAACAAGTCTCACACATAAAATACAGTCACAAGCTAGCTCGCATTAGCCAGCAGTATGTTATTAGGTTCTTTCTTCAGACAAGAGTTTATACCTGACAGTTTGGACAGCGCCATCTGCAGTTCGACTTCCTCAGGACAGTATCTCAGGTGTGTGAGAAAAATCATTGGGACAGAGGACAACGAACATCGTCCCTGGATTAAAGAAGAAATCGAAATACAAAAACGTGCCCACGGGACGATAAACCGGGACGAGGGGCTATTTTACTCTCACACACCTGGGATACTGCCCTGAGGAAGTCGGACTGCAGATGGCGCTGTCGTCCTGCCTCCACCGGTAGGAAGACGGCGCCAAAACCTGTTTAAATCAGCTGAGCGGAGATGACACAGAAACATCATGTGACTCTGAGGAAGACCACAGGGAGCAGTCCAAACTGTCAGGTATGAAAAAAAACTCTTGGTCTGAAAAAAGAACCTAATAACATAAACTATCAGAAGACCAAATGAACCTCACTGGACTATTAGTTTTTCAGTTTGTCACTCTCACCTTTTAGCTGAAAATCAAACTCCTAAACAGGACCATGAACGCTCAGACTTATGAAAATGTGCTCATTAAATCCATTTTGTATTTTTTCTTGAGTTTTCAAACAATCAAAACTTTTTCGACAGCGTTTGCTCATGTGCGCATTGTGTCACCACGGTAACTGCTGAACATTCCGCCATAGACATGCATGTAGAACGCCCCCAGTCCGATGTCACTGCTGAGTATGAATAGTGGTGTGTTCCGTGGCTGAAGTTCTGACCTGAGTCCAGTCACCCAGATGTTGGCCACCTCTGCGCTGTGAGCCACCAGGTCCAGGCTGTCGTACAGGTCTCCGTAGATGATGGAGAAGGCACAGTCCTCAGAGATCTGATCGTAGAGTCCACTGCAGCGGAACGTCTCCGTGTTCCGCCCTGTGCGAACCTACGACAACACGGCAGGAAATACAAGGACACGGAGATTTAAAGTCCTACATTACACAGAAAGGACTCCTGTGAGCTTTTATAGTAATGTTAGACTGTATAAAAAAGCGGACTAAGGGACCGCTCCAGTCAAATGAAGTGCACCGAGGCTAGCAGTTATAGGGGCAAATTTGGAGTTGAGTTTCATATTAATTATAAACAGCGAAATAAAAACCCCAGGACATTGTAGAGCCGGTTAATACGAACGTTTTAAGCCGAAAATGACGAGGCCACAGCAGCAGATACAGACAGAGGGACGACTATTTTTCAATGCAAAGTCAATTGTTGTCAGAGTCGATGGACCCGGAAGAGCGCCCATGCTCACTTCCTGTTTGGAACGTGGCAGCTAGCGGGTGAGCTGTTTCATTTTATATAGTATATACAGTTTAGGAGTGTTACCTGAAGTGCTCATGCCTGGAGTTGAAAATTTCTACTGAACTAAAGGTAAAAGGAGCTGCTCACTTGAAAACTACCACTTGATGACATCACAAGGTGGAACAGAGCGTTTGGAGCTTTGGAGATGTAAACAGACTAATAATAAAGAGTTCCTCAAACATGTGTGAGTCAGTTTTGTGTAATATACGACCTTTATTACAAAAACGTGAGGCTCTTGTGTGTGGTTCTGAGTGCGGTTCTTTGTTTGGTTCCGAGTGCGGTTCTGAGTGCGGTCCTGAGTGCGGTTCCGAGTGCGGTTCTGACCTCTCTCACACAGTCCAGGCTGATCCGGGCCTTGTCGGACTCTTTCTTGGACGGCTCCCAGCACAGAGCCTGGAGCCCCGTGTCCAGGAGGAAATATCTGTGATACACACGAGAGTTTGGACGCACTTTCTTCAGCTCACTGCCCTCCACCTGAAACACACACAGACACACACACACAGTGGTATTATTTGTAGCCAAACCAATAAATTGGGATATCGAGTATCGGCAAATGCCTTAAAGCCACAGTATCGGAATCGGTATCAGAACTCAAAAACCGGAATCTGCATCTGTAGCTGTAAATACAGGGAATCTGTCAAGAGAATCACAACATCATAAACTTATAAACTCTCACATTTCACTTTCTCTTTCCCCTGCCCTCCTGTACGTGCTTTGTGCTCTGCTCCACCTTGTGATGTCATCAAGTGGTAGTTTTCAACAGTTTGAACAGCTCCTTTCCCCTTTAGTTCAGTAGAGATCGGCAATTCCAGGACTGAAATGATCCAAATGATTCTAGTGAAGGAGTGTGGAGTTTAAAAACACAGTGGAGCACTTCCTGTTTTACCACGTGACATCATAATTTGGAACAGAGTGTTTTCAGTTTTCTGCAGGGTTTGTGTGAATGAAACAAAACAAAACTCATAATAACTGTGTAAAATGACTCTTAAAGTGTATTTAAATTAGACGGAGCACTTCCTGGTTTTCAGCAAATAAAGTATAAAGTTCCTGTATAAAGTTCCTGTATAAAGTCGTCGTGCGTTACCATGGCGTGGAGGCAGTCGGCCGCGCTGCTGATCTTCTTCTCTGACAGGCTGCTGCTGAAGGACACCGTCTTCTTCCTGTCCCGCCCCGACCGCGACCCCTCCTGGACACACGAGGAACAGCAGCAGAATTAGACTTAGACTAAACTAAACCTTCATAATTCAGATGAATGCACCACGACGCCCACTAACGACAGGGTGGACAGTTTGGACATTTCATTGTGTTTTGGACGTTTAATGTAACAATAATTAAATGAATCTGCAGACCTGGTGTGGTGGACAAACACAGCGGGACAATGGACAAGGACTAACACAGAAATGATCGGGTTTAACTTTAGTGATTTTTGATTTTAAAACTTAAAGACGGGGTATTTTATTTCTCTACCTGTAACACATCACATATTTAGGTCACTATGTTCCTTTTATTGCTTTGAAAATGAAAACACTACTTGTTTTACTTGAAAACAAAGTAAGAATAACATGTTTTGTAAGTTTCACTTTCGTTTCTGACAGTCTGAGTCTCCTCTCCCTTTGCTCTCCATGCTAAATCACTCCCCCTTCAGAGCACGGCGCACTAATGAAACTCCTGCATCACATCAGGTTTGTCCAGTTGTTGTGTTCAGTTTTGTCTCATGTTTTTGTGTATTTATGGAGAATTGTCGTGTGGAGCCTGGGGGACGTAGACTTGTGGGCGGAGCCTCGTACAGACTCGTACTGTGGGAGCATGGGGGACGTAGACTTGTGGGCGGAGCCTCGTACAGACTCGTACTGTGGGAGCATGGGGGACGTAGACTTGTGGGCGGAGCCTCGTACAGACTCGTACTGTGGGAGCCTGGGGACGTAGACTTGTGGGCGGAGCCTCATACAGACTCGTACTGTGGGAGCCTGGGGGACGTAGACTTGTGGGCGGAGCCTCGTACAGACTCGTACTGTGGGAGCCTGGGGGATGTAGACTTGTGGGCGGAGCCTCATACAGACTCGTACTGTGGGAGCCTGGGGGACGTAGACTTGTGGGCGGAGCCTCGTACAGATTCTCACAGGTGACCATAAGGAGGGTTTGAATAAGGAAAACCTCTTCAGACGTGTTTTTGATGAAGGAACATCTTTAAACCTCCACATTAAAAAGCATGTTCAGTTTTTGCAGTGCTGCTGTAGTGATGAATAATTTTTGATTTTTTCTGACAAATAACACAACTGTGGTTAGATTTATTAAATGTAATAATTTACTTTATTACATTTTAAATAAACCAGGATCATTACAATTAAAATCTGAACCAAAAACCCCATGAAATTCGAAACGTTTCAGAATGTTTAAGGTTGAAACTACAGGGTTATAGCAGCTTTGACAAAGAATAAGATGCGATGGAGACAGAGGGAGGGCATCTGACACACAGGGAGGGCATCTGACACACAGGGGCATTTCAGAACATGTTTGTAGAGGTCAAAACTACAGGGTTATTGCAGCTTTTACACAGAACAAGACCCCATGGAGGCAGAGGGAGGGCATCTGACACACAGGGAGGGCGTCTGACACATGGGGGGGCATCAGGGAGGGCATCTGACACACAGGAGAACATCAGGGAGGGCATCTGACACACAGGAGAACATCAGGGAGGGCATCTGACACACAAGAACAATTCAGAACACATTTGAAGAGGCTTAACTACAGGGTTAATATCTTTACATAGAATAAGCACTCATGGAGACAGAGGGAGGGCATCTGACACACAGGGAGAGCATCTGACACACAGGGAGGGCATCTGACAGTACACAAACTCCTGGAGGTATGACATGTACTTTGGACCACCTCCTCCTCTCCTCCATCACATTAAATGACAGATTTGTCCGTAAACCTGAGCGTCGGGATTACGTTTGATCAGATTACGTTACATAACGCGCTCCAGGTTTAATCCAGCGCTCGCTCTCGTCTTTCTATTGTTCTCCGCGCCGTCCTTGGCCTCCACCATCGGAACCATTAATCATCCAAATCCTGCCCGGTAACAAACACGCTCGGCCAATCAGATAATATTATGGCCTGTCAATCAAAGCCCGTTCAGCCAGGGACGGTGGACGGGGACAACATCACGGAGATAAGGCTGACGGGATAATTATTCCTGATTGAGGCCAAGTGGAGTTTGACAATAGATCTAAAATTACAGATAGTGTCAAATTATAATAATGAAATATGTATAAATCTCCCTCACACTAACACGGAGACATCAGGAGTCTAACCCACAACCTCGAACTGAGAGGAGGAGACAGGACCAAACACTGGACACGGGGGTAAATTTGTTTATTTTCAACCAGAAATCAGAATGAGCCTCACGAGTCTCTTCTTCTGCTGGTGAAATAATATTATACTGTATATTATTCTGTCACATTATACACATTACAACAGAGTGGTTAGCTGCTCTTGTGGCTGCCTGACTCACACACTGAGCAGTTTTTGTTTTTTGAGCTCAGTTTTTAACATCATATCATTTCAACAACCAAGTGCAGCTCAAAAAACACAAGTACAGGACTGTTGGAGTGTGAAATGAGCCGTTTGTTTTTCCTGAGACCATGGAGACCGTGCAGCAGGTTTACTAAGGAGCTTTACTCTGGATCTTTGAGATGCTACAGGCTTTTTACACCATATGTGGCAGCAAATGTGGCAGAAGACCTTCCAGAGGAAATACTTAAAAGGAATGGCCAATTTTACCACCAAAAAACAACAGAGCGAAGTAAGAACGAGGCCTCTCCTGTTCTGCAGGACTCAAACGGCCCTGATACAGATCTGCTGACTACGAAAAGCAGCACGAAGCCGAGACAAACCTGCAGCTACAACAAAAAAACAGATTTAAACTACAGCAGTTTATAGCAGATCTCGGACTAGACCAGGTTTGAACCAAGACCAGGACTAAAGCAGGTCTAAATCAGATCTAATCCAAGACCAAGTTTACTCTAAAAAATGATTCAATTAGGCTTTAACCACACCTTTAACGAGCTTTTACACAGAATAAGACTCCATGGAGAACACATTTGAAGAGGCCTAAATTAAGCTGAGACAAACCTGCAGTTACAACGTAAAAACAGACCAGGTTTGAACCAAGACCAGGTCTAAATCAGGTCTAAATCAGGTCTATCAGGTCTAAAGCAGGTCTAAAGCAGGTCTATCAGGTCTAAAGCAGGTCTAAAGCAGGTCTAAAGCAGGTCTATCTGGTCTAAAGCAGGTCTAAAGCAGGTCTAAAGCAGGTCTAAAGCAGGTCTGTCAGGTCTAAAACAGGTTTAAAGCAGGTCTATCCGGTCTAAAGCAGGTCTAAAGCAGGTTTAAAGCAGGTCTATCAGGTCTAAACCAACACTAACCCTTGTGAAGAATAAGTCTACTCTAACTTATGATCCCATCAGGCCTGACCCACATTTTAAACAAGACTAAAGAAGGTCTGAACGAGCTCTAAAGCAGGACTAAACCAGGACTACCCAGGCCTTACACATAACTGACATCAGAACATCTGTTTGAAGCACAATGCTGTGGAGCTGTCTGCGCTCTTCACTGCCATGAGACCAGAAGCTTTGTTCCTCCACACTCAGGTGTCTCAGTGAAGTCCGTTCAAACAGTGAAGCATCACACAGGAGCTCAGACGGTGTTTTCAGCGGAACGAGACAGTCTGGAAACATGCCGAGATGATGCAAGGTCGTGGAAAGTGCCACAAAAGTGACGCAAATGGTTGGGGGTCTGTCACCTGCTCATTTCTCTTGAGATGTCACTGCTCTGCCTGGAATGTTCCACAGTGTGACATTAAACAGCTCTACTTTACATTTATTCAATTACAGATGGTTTTAGAGCTCAAAAATACCTAGAAAAACAGATATTCTGACTGTGAGCGGGGTCGCCTCTCCACAGATCTGACCTGGAACTCGGTCTGGTTTGATCTCCATGAAGATAGAAAGGTTTAATGCCATACTGTGGAACATTCCAGACAAAGCAATAACATCTCCATGGAGAAAAGCGTCTGCCGGAGCCTCCAGCAGAAAAGTTACACAATCAAACAATAAAATCATGGGGAAATTGGCTGTGGACTGGGACGTAGGACCTGTCCATAAATGAAGAATGAGACAAACTTGGACGTGTCTCTGTCTGAGGTGAAGCTCTGGGGACACAGGCTCAGTTGTGTTTGGAGTAACTTTTTTAAAAATGAAGTCTTGCCTGGGTAATGTTTGTGAAATGTGGCTAAAGCTAATAACTAAAGCCGAATGTCACAAACCTGCGTATATGAGGCTCACATAAACCACGGGAGCGGCGGTCGTGAGGACAGTCTCATAAATCCAGAAACACATTCCGAGCCGAGGGGGAGGGGCCGCACTCCGTGGCTAATGCTAACGCTAACAGTTGATTTAATGTACATCAAACGCGCTGCAGTCGTCCATCAGAAGAGCCCACGCGTCAAACCCACAGGCCCGGTCCTGTTTAAACTGATTTATTTAAAACGCTGTAAACCCGACAAACACAACACCACAAAAACACGCCTGAGAAGTACGAGCTCCGAGCCCTGCGTGTGCCAGAGGAGAGGCGTTCAACTGCACGAGAAACA
The DNA here is from genome assembly GCA_029959045.1 of Taenioides sp. WSHXM2023. Taxonomy (NCBI): domain Eukaryota; kingdom Metazoa; phylum Chordata; class Actinopteri; order Gobiiformes; family Gobiidae; genus Taenioides; species Taenioides sp. WSHXM2023. The sequence continues at coordinate 30,055,085 of CM057097.1, read as the reverse complement.
GACGGAAATATTAAACCTGTGTTTGTGTCTGTTTCTGCCAAAAGTGTGGTTATGTTGGATAATTGTTTTTATTAGGAATTATAACTGCAGTGTTTCCGTGCTCATGCTAAAGTACTACTGCACACTCACTAGATGGATTCTCGTGAGTTTGTGACTCAAATATCAAAGAATCATCTTCCTGAGCAAAGTTACATCACCTGTAGTGTACGATTCCATGGAAACGCACAGTTAAATTCATACTCCGGAACATTCCCCATGGAGAGATGCCAGACTGTGGAAGATTATAGCCAATAAAACATTTCTATGGAGACAAACACGTGGAGGTTTGTGGAGATGCAAGCCCGCTCATATATTTCTGTTGTATTTTGTGGTTTATTTTTAGGCTAAAATGTTACATAGTGGGGCTTTAAATCTAAAGTAGAATCTTCTGAATGGGCCTCATGTTTCATATGACACATTTGCCACGTTTACATCAGAGCTTTAATTCCGATTAAAAGTAATTTAATTCCGAATAAAAGTTACTTCAGCTTTAAAAAGACCATGTAAACACTTAATTCCAAATGAAAATGATTATTCGGAATTAAACTTAATTCCAAATTAAGTGGGTGGTTTATTCCGATTTTAAAGCCGAATTAATTTATTCCTCGATCATGTAAACGTTTATTCCACTTAAAAATAATTCCGGTCGTTCGGCGCTCGTTGGGTCGTCCTTCTGACGCGATAACGCTCTGCGAGATGGCGCCCGGAGCAAACGCTGGTCTCGAACCGAAACAATTATTTTAATAAGTTCACCGGAAGAAAAACTACAATTAATGAAAAAGCGGATAGAAAACATGAAAACACAAACCAAACCGAGATGACAAAAAGCCGGTAGCAGCTGAAGTGTGAGTTTTCTTCTGGTCGACGTAAATCCGTTCGTGTCTCTGTCCAATCAGAACCTTCCCCACCCCCAGACGATGAGCGGAATTAAATAAAGACGATTTAACGTGTTTTCCATGTAGACCTCAATTCAGAATGATTATTTCCATGTAAACTCAAAGGAGAATATTTTAATTCTTAACTATTTAATTCAGAACAATTAATTCAGAATTAAAAAACCTCATGTAAACGTGGTCGTTGTTCCGTGTTGGATCTCGGAGCGCTCCACAGACGGATGAACCTGACGTCTCTCCTGCTCCTTCACTGGAAAACTGTGTGGGCAGAGCTAATGACAAGATTTGTGCCTGTCAATAAAACAATCTCTGTTATTGATGAAGCCTCAGTCACCACGGCAACCCGCCCCTCTTCCTCTGCTCTGGACTTTCCTGCACGGAAAACGACATGAACTCTGGAACATTCTCTAGTTTAGATTGATTTAACCTAGACATGGTTTTTAAATGCAACAGGACACTTTTCTTACTCGCAGTACAAAGCAACAGCACTCTTGCCTAGAATGTTCCACAGTATGGCCATAAACTTAAGAATCTCCATGGCGGGTGGCAAGCCAAATTACAGGTTAGATCTGTGGAGAGGCGACTGCACTCACAGTAAGAATTTTAAGATAAATTTGAGCAATAAATAACACCTGTATTTAATATAATGCAAGACAGATTAGTGTAATAGACAGTTTAAAGCAAAGCATTTACATCTCCGTGGAGACAAACAGGTAGCGGACCCCCTCCAGAAAAGTTACACAGTGCAGCTTTAAACTAGACTTGGTTTTTAATCGCAGGTCTGTCTGAGTTTTAGGCTTTTCTTATTCCGCGTATTGAGCAACAGAGATTTTCTTTTTGGTGACGTCGTGAACATTTACACAGCTCACTCTCGTCTGACGCACCACAGCTCAAATCCTCCCGTAAAACAAACGACCTATTCTACAAAATGCTCTGTTCCACCTTGTGATGTCATCAAGTGGTAGTTTTCAAGTGAACAGCTCCTTTTACCTTTAGTTCAGTCGAGATCGACAATTCCAGGACTGAAATGATCCAAATGATTCTAGTGAAGGTGTGTGGAGTTTAAAAACACAGTGGAGCACTTCCTGTATCACCACATGATGACATCACAAGTTGGATACAGGACCTTTAGTGTTTTATTCAGTATTATTGAGTCATGCACAAATGTAAAACTCACATTTCAAAGTTTATTTAGTTCCCAGTTCTAAAATTCATGAAATCTGTGAGTTGGACATGTTTGTGCACTACATAACTTTTCCAGATGGGGTCCATCACCTGCTCGTTTCTATGGATACATCATTGCTCTGCCTGGAATGTTCCGCAGTGTGACATTAAACAGCTCTACTTTACATTTATTCAATTACAGGTGGTTTTAGAGCTCAAAAATCCCTAGAAAAACAGACATTCTGACTGTGAGCGGGGTCGCCTCTCCACAGATCTGACCTGTAACTTGGTCTGGTTTGATCTCCATGGAGATAGAAAGGTTTAATGCCATACTGTGGAACATTCCAGACAAACTATAACCTCTACTTAAAGAAAAGCATCTAACTGAGCCTCCATCAGAAAAGCTCCGCAATGCAGCTTTAAGTGTGTTTCTTTAAGTGCGTTCACGTGTGCGTTTGGCGGTTGTATAACTGTGTGTGCGGCTGCTGTGACGTGTGCGTTTCTTGTAAGTGTGTTTTGTTCTCACAGTCACAGTGACAGTTTGAACCACAGCCCTGCACTCGTGTGGAAACAGGAAGCAACAGCAGCTCCGAGCACTTCCTGTGGCTTTGAACCAGCAACCCCACCCCCACTCACACATACACAACTATTTATACAGAATACACACGTTTATAGAGTCACAGTCATCTGACAGTGTGAACAACACACTCACGGATGACAGGTCCTAAAACACATGGAGATGTTATAGTTTGTTTGGAATGTTTCACAGTATGGCATTAAACCTTTCTATATCCACGGAGACCAAACCAGACCAAGTTCCAGGTCAGATCTGTGGAGAGGCGACCCCGCTCACAGTCAGAATGTCTGTTTTTCTAGGTATTTTTGAGCTCTAAAACCACCTGTAATTGAATAAATGTAAAGTAGAACTGTTTAATGTCACACTGTGGAACATTCCAGGCAGAGCAGTGGCATCTCCATAGAAACAAGCAGCCAAAAAGTTACACTGTGCAGATTTAAAGGAGCAAATACCAAAATAATAGTTTGTATTAAAGCAGACTTTTAGTGCCTGTGTCTTTAGTTCTGATCTCTGTCCCTGTGGATCGTTCTGTTCCAACCGTGACATTTTAAATCACAATATTGATCTGAAACGACTTCAGAACCAGGACTAAACCGGGACTAAACCGGGACTAAACCAGGACTAAACCAGGCTGTGGGCCCCTCCTATGGATAGAACCAAACCAGGACTAAACCACCTCTGTCATCAGGTTTTGTAAAAGTATTCTGCTGGAAAGGTACTCTGAAAAGTACAATTTCTTTAAAAAATGAAGTATAACTATTCTCCTGTATTCAAGACGCCATTGCCAGAAAAAGGAAGGACTTAAAGATTCCTCAAACGTGCAGGAATCGCTCTAAATACAACTTCAGAAGGTCCAGAAGAAGAAAACAACTAAAACAAAGTTAAAAACTCTGAAAAGTTGATTTTTCATCAGAATAGGTCCGTTTAAAATCTGAGAATCATTAAGTCTTGTGTCCTCTGTAGGCCTTTACAAAGCTCCACCGCGCTTCTGTAGTCCAACAAATCCTTGGAGATACACAAGCCAAAGAGGAACATCAACATTTCAAACCAAACTTAGATTTTTGGGGTAAATATTAAAGAGGCTGGACGCTCCACTGGACAGTTTTAAAGTACGTTACCAAAAGATACTGACAAAAAAAAAAAAAAAATCAATGCTCATTAGGGGAGTGCAAAAATATGGAAATTTCAATATATCGACTTGTTTAATTTGATGATACAGGATCGATATCATGGGCTGCTGTATCGATATATCGGCAAGAGTATTTTTAGGTATATTTTACTAAATTATTTTGAGCAAGAGCTACAATTGTGTTGATTTTTTGATTGATTTGTTTTTATTTCGAGTTTGTGCCAAGAGAAAAACAATAATCATACACATATTACACACACACTGTAAACAACACAAAAGCACATTTGTTAAAAAGGAGCGGGAAGAACAAAAACTTTAACAAAAAAAAAAATTCTATTAACCCACCCCTGGTCATGACATATTTTTAAAAATGATGTGTTTACTTCTGTACATTTTAATCCATTTTCTTTCTTTTTTTTTTTTTTTTTGTATTGTATTATGTTTTACAGTTATTACTTTATCTGTATACTTTTTTTCATTTAATTATTTATTATTTTTATTATTATTATTTAATTATTATTATTTATTAATTTTTTTTTAGATCACCCAGTGCGGTCACTCATCCTTGTACCACGAAAGCAAAAACTCTTTATAATTTCTTTTGAAGCTGTGAATATTTTGGGTATAAACTGTACATATCTGAATGTTCCAGAATATAAATACTACATATAAATACTACTGTACCTCATGTACATCACGTATATTATTTGTATATTATTGTTTTAGCTTAGTTTTAAGTATTTATCTCACTCTGTTGTGGTCACTTTAAACTGTAATAAGTTTTCTAACAGGATCCGTCTCAGGGATGTGTGATGGATGTGCTAAATTATGTTTTTTTTTTAATGACACCTACAGAAATGCAGTTTCATCTGGCCTGCACTACAGCTGTATGTACAGCAAAATGACAAAAAAATTATTTGAATTGAATCTGATTTGATTTAATATAATATATATTTGAATATTTTCACTGTTTTGAGAAAAATGGGTGTTTTTTGTATTAACTTTGCACAGACAGTGGACTCAGTGAACTTTCAATATCACAGCCATGATTTAGCCTTTGTTTTTCACTGAACCATATCGAATCTTATTGAATCGAAAGTGCACAGTATCGAAAAACGCCAATGTATCGAGGTGTGTATCGTATTATCGTACCAGCCCTAATGCTCAGGTGATTATTTCACACAGTACAGGAGATTAAACACGACTCAAACTGACACAAATCACTAAATTCAACTTCAGAGGCTCGAGGAAAAGCGAGTCTGAAGATCATTTGTTTGATCAGATTTTGAATTTTAAACGCTGTTGAATTTCTCACTTTAAATTTTTTAACTCTGAAAAAACATGAATTATTTTTATTCTGAATTTTAGTTGCTGAAATTTTAAGTGCACATTCGTACAGTGTTTAAAATTCAAAATAAAAATTTCGCCTTTTAAATATTCGGCACAAATATTTTCAAGCCTCAAATTCAACAGTCAAAATTCAGAGTAAAATTCACATTAAAGATCCAAGACGCCAAGGCAGAAGCAATCGATCCTGTGTGATCCGATCGAACTTAGTAACAAACAGGAAATGGAGCAGTGAAGCGATCTGATTGGTCAGAATTCGCCTCATCAAAACCTCATCTCTTTTATTTGTTAAGTGTAAACCCCGCCCACAGATGAGAACCATTAGGAAACAGCCTCTGTCCTCCTCACTCACACAGGATCGATTGATTCTGCCTTGGCGTCTTGGATCTTTGCTGTGAATTTTACTCTGAATTTTGACTGTTGAATTTGAGGACTTGTGCTGAATATTTAAAAGGTGAAATTTTTATTCTAAATTTGAAACATATTGAAAATGAACACTTAAAATTTCAGCAACTAATATTCAGAATAAAAATAAATAAATAAATAAAATAAAATAAATAATAATAATAATAATAACAATAATAATATAAAAATTATAAAAATAATAATTCAAACATCTGTTTTCAGAGTTAAAAAATTCAAAGTGAGAAATTCAGCAGGATTTAAAATTCAAAATCTAATGGAACAAATTATCTTCCATAAAGGAGCAACTAAAACATGGTTAAATTCTCTGGAAAGATGCAGTTGTAGGATAGGTCCGTTTTAGAAAGGAACTTTAGACTCATTAAATGTTTCCTGTGCAGTGAAGACGGTTGATCTTCCTTTATGTGGTCAGACGAACTCGAATGTGGTGGTGAGAGCGTCGAACCCGCGCCGAAACACTGACCTGGTGGAAACTTCTGATATTTGAACAAACGTCGAGAACATGAGTCTGAGATCTTTTGGTTTGCATCGTCCTGTCCTCAGAGGCGCAGACGTTTAACACACAAACTCTGTAGATTTACGGCGAATTCTCTCAAAATAAAAACTCATGATGTCAGGAAGTGCTCCACTGGATTTTTAAACTCCATAAACCTTCATAAACCTAGAATAATTTGGATCATTTCAGCCCCAGGAACGGCCAATCTCTACTGAACTAAATGTAAAAGAATAAGAGCGACGTTACTTCAGAATATTACTTAAGTAACAGTAGAAAGTAGTATTTATTCAAGTAAGAGTACCTGTCTGGAGTAACATCAGTGGGAAAAGGAACCACAACTTTTACTCAAGCAAGAGTAAAAAGTAAGTCTAAAACTACAATTTATTTAAAAACTTACTCAAGTAAATGTAACAGCAACTGAGCACCTCTGTCATCAGGTTTTGTAAAAGTATTCTGGGGGAAAAGTACAATTTCTATAAAAAATAAAGTAAGTATAACTATTCTTCTGTATTTAAGTCGTCATTGCCAGAAAAGGAAAAGACTTAAAGATTCCTCAGACGTGCAGGAATCGCTCTAAATACAACTTCAGAAGGTCCAGAAGAAGAAAGGTAAAAGGAGCTGTTCACTTGAAGAAAACCACCGCTTCATGACATCACAAGGTGGAACAGAGCGTTTGGAGCTTTGGAGATGTAGACAGACTAATAATAAAGAGTTCCTCAAACATGTGAATGAAACAAACACAACTCCAGGTCTGATTTTGAGGAGGGAACAGTGTTAGAACACGACTTAAAGTTCACAGGGGTCAGTTTTGCGTCACACAGGACCTTCAGGTGCTCGGGCCCTTCAGACACCGCACACGTTTGGATTTCTCACAGATAAACCGGACCCCTCGTCTGTCCATCGTCTGAGTCTGACCGAAGCTGTGGTCAGACCTGAGACTGCAGACGGAGGAATGCCTGTTTCCTGTTTGCCTGAAACATTCCTCTGTGCTGTGTCAAGTCTGTGGAGCTCTGGCAGTTTGTTACGGGGGCCCAAATTGACAAAAATGTACATCTTTTTAAAAACTATTCTTATTATCTCAATCACGCTGAACATTCCATCATAGGCATGCATGTAGAACCCCCCCAACGTGATGTCACTGCAAACAAAGCATCAATAATCAGACAATGTTTTAAAGAAGGCCTACTGTGTTTGTGTGTGCTCTGTGGTTATAATCTACAACACCAAAGGATCGTTGTGTTATCATTTAGACATTTTAAATCACAATACTGATCTAAAACGACTTAAAGCTGCACTGTGTAACTTTTTGGTTGGGGGTTGGTCACCTGCTTGTCATGGATCTGCTTCAAATGTTCCACAGTGTGACATTAAACAGCTACTTTACATTTATTCTATTACAGGTGGTTTTAAAGCTCAAAAAAAACAGACGTTCTGACTGTGAGCGGGGTCGCCTCTCCACAGATCTGACCTGTAACTTGGTCTGGTTTGGTCTCCATGGAGATAGAAAAGTTTAAAGCCGTACACGATGCACCTTTAATAAAAGAAACAAGTGCGGTGACTTCGGCGTTAGAAAACTGTGGTGTCCAATGGAGCCGACGTGGACGTAAACGTCATGACGATAAAGAACTAGGACTAAACCAGGACCAAACCATGACTAAACCAGGACCAAACCATGACTAAACCAGGACTGAACCAGGACTAAACCAGGACCAAACCAGGACTAAACCAGGACTGAACCAGGACTGAACCAGGACTAAACCAGGACCAAACCAGGACTAAACCAGGACTGAACCAGGACTGAACCAGGCTGTGGGCCCCTCCTGTGGACAGCTGCACATCACACTAGATTAAGGTGACCAGATTTTCAGAATTCTAAACTGGGACACACTCGGGTTTGGATGTTTGGTGTAAATAAAATTGTGAAAAGAGCGAGAAACTTTGTGGATTCTCGTGTCAGTCGTGATCTGTGGGACATTTTTTTTTACTTTATTTTCAATCGCAAACACAGTTTTCTGTATTTTGGCCAAACAAATGACAATTTATGCTCCTCTTTACTGTTGGCAGGGGCAGATTAGACAAAAACTGTGACAGTCCTGGTTTAGACCTGATGTAGTCCTGGTTTAGTATTAGTTTAGTCCTGGTTTAGTCCTAGTTTAGATAAAACTGGTCAAAAATAGGGACACCTGGGACATTTCTTGTATAAAACTGTGACAAATCACTGGTTTTGTATAAATCTGTTGGGACAGGGGACACAGGGCTCAAAACTGGGACTGTCCCGGGGAAATAGGGACGTCTGGACACCGAACGCTAGAGCAAAGACGACGCGACGCTGCCCAAACCTACGAGTGTCACCATGAAGAACATCGAACTGGAGAAGGAAGTGACGTCACAGTGGGCGTGTCACAGTGGGAGTGTCACAGTGGGCGTGTCACAGTGGGCGTGTCACAGTGGGCGTGTCACAGTGTCACAGTGGGCGTGTCACAGTGGGCGTGTCACAGTGGGCGTGTCACAGTGGGCGTGTCACAGTGGGCGTGTCACAGTGTCACAGTGGGCGTGTCACAGTGGGCGTGTCACAGTGGGAGTGTCACAGTGGGCGTGTCACAGTGGGCGTGTCACAGTGGGCGTGTCACAGTGGGCGTGTACAGGTGGATCTGAAAACAGGGTTTGTAGCTGACGATAATGTCAGTATTTGTTCAGAAAATGATTCTTACTCTGTTATTCAAATATTAAAAAGTGTCTGAACATCGCTGTTGTTCATTTTCATACATTTTATTTATAAAATGATTTACCTTCATGAGTCATGTGACATTTTCCTTTGCCCCGGAAGTAAACAGAGATTGAGAGAAAAAAGACGATGGAGAGAAACGCAGAAAAAGAGTAAAGAAAAGATGTCAAGCTTAAAGAAATGCGACTTAACCTCCGCTGGTGACGTCCAGGCGAAAACGGTAAATATTTTGTTTTGTGTTTTGTATTTATTTAAAGTTATTGTAAAACTGAGCCGTTTTCACGGTGTCAATGGAGATGCAGGTGAATAAATATTAACACAAATCAGTACGGAGTGTGACGTTCCAGAGCAGCTACGGGGGTTTATCGGAAACATGGCGTGTTGAAAATGAAAGACGTGATTAAAGACGAGTGAAAAGACGCACGAATCAGCCCAAACGAAACTTCAGGTGAGTCGCAGGTGAGCGGAAACGTCGAAAACACGGTGAAAAGCTCAGAAGAGTCGCAGAACGGGTCTGGCCCCGGCAGGTGTGGACAGGGTCTCATTAGAGCCTGCTCCTGTCATCGCCCCTCCTCCTCGTTAGCTCGTTAGCTCGTTAGCGCCAATTAACAAACATCTACAGCAGCAGTGACGTGTTTTCGCGTGTTTTGAGCGTGTCCGAATCACTTCATCAGAACCAGTACTGACGTCACACTGGGGGTGTTCTACATGTACCTCTGTAGGTGGAATGTTCAGCAGTTACCATGGTGACGCAACGCACACGTTAGCACACACTGACAAAAAACAGTTTAAAGAAAAAAATACAAAACGAATTTAAAGAGCGTTCAAGTTCACGGTCGTGTTTACGAGTTTGATTTTCAACTAAAAGGCGAGAAAGACTTTTGGAGAGAGACGGAGAAAAAGAGAGGGAGAAAAAGAGAGGGAGAGAGATGGTGAAAAAGAGAGGGAGAGAGAGACAGAGAGACAGAGAGAGGGAGAAAAAGAGAGGGAGAGAGATGGTGAAAAAGAGAGGGAGAGAGAGACAGAGAGAGGGAGAAAAAGAGAGGGAGAAAAAGAGAGGGAGAGAGATGGTGAAAAAGAGAGGGAGAGAGAGACAGAGAGACAGAGAGAGGGAGAAAAAGAGAGGGAGAGAGATGGTGAAAAAGAGAGGGAGAGAGAGACAGAGAGAGGAAGAAAAAGAGAGGGAGAAAAAGAGAGGGAGAGAGATGGAGAAAAAGAGAGAGAGGGAAAAAAGAAAGACAAAGAGAGACAGACAAGAGAGAGAAAGAGAGGGAGAGAGAAATCATTTGTGTACGTTTGTTCGTTTATTTTCAAGACGCCACATCTTCACGCCCGTCGGTTCACGTCCGTCGCTTCACGTCCGTCGGTTCACGCCCGTCGGTTCACGCCTGTCGGTTCACGCCCGTCGCTTCACGCCCGTCGGTTCACGCCCGTCGGTTCACGTCCGTCGGTTCACGCCCGTCGGTTCACGCCTGTCGGTTCACGCCCGTCGGTTCACGCCCGTCGCTTCACGCCCGTCGGTTCACGTCCGTCGGTTCATGCCCGTCGGTTCACGTCCGTCGCTTCACGTCCGTCGGTTCACGCCCGTCGGTTCACGTCCGTCGGTTCACGCCCGTCGGTTCACGCCCGCTCTGACGAGCCACTTCGTTTTCCAACTTTCTTTTCTTAATCTGATACACGGAGGAAAAATCAGCCTGTGAATCGTCTTTTTACGTCCAATTAAAGGACAATCAACCGATATCGGCTAAATCGATGTTATGGAACCGATACTCGGTCCAGCAGATTTTTCAGTATCAACGCTGAGATTCGATACCAGTATCGGTTCATCCGACAGCGGCTTTAATTTGACCTCGAGAGCCGCTTAAATCTGTACAGACACATTTGATCAAATACAGGGAAAAACTGGGTCATTTTTCATTTAATATTCTTTAATTTTGGTTTGTGCCACAACAGTTTCCCTTTTTCGATAATTTTAACAAACGTAAACAATCCAAAAGAAATCCGATTACTCACATTAAACACTAGGATAATCCGATTACTCACATTAGACACTAGGGTAGTCCGATTACTCACATTAGACACTAGGGTAATCCGATTACTCACATTAGACACTAGGGTAATCTGATTACTCCAGAGATCAGATCATGATCAGATTTCTGGACTAAACCGGGACGTCCCGTCTCAAACAAACCGGCCGCAGGTTTGGGGCGGCTGGTGCCAATATTTGGACACGTCTCATATGATTTAGAACTGTACGAAGGACAAGAGGACACGAGCGAGACCACGTCCCCCTGACTACAGACAGGGAGAGGGACAGAGACAGGGACAGAGACAGGGACAGACGGGGAGAGACAGGGAGAGAGCGGGACAAAGACAGACAGGGAGAAAGAGACAAGAGACAGGGACTGATACAGGGAGAGACAGGGACAGAAAGAGGGAGAGAGAAAGAGAAAGATGGAGAAAGAGAGAGGACAGAGGGAGAGACAAAGAAAAAGGGAGAAAGAGAGAGAGGGGGGACAGAGAGGGTGAGAGAGAGTGAGAAAGGAGAAGGAGGACCGAGAGAGAGAGAGAGAGCCTCTCCAGCGCCCCCTGTCTCTGTCTTTAAAATCCCAATTAGACGAGTTCTGATTGAGTCGACCCTGATCACCTGAGAGAGACAGAGAGACAGAGACAGAGAGACAGAGAGGCAGAGACAGAGAGGCAGAGAGACAGAGACAAAGAGACAGAGACAGAGAGGCAGAGAGACAGAGAGACAGAGAGACAGAGACAGAGAGGCAGAGACAGAGAGGCAGAGAGACAGAGAGACAGAGAGGCAGAGAGACAGAGACAGAGAGGCAGAGACAGAGAGGCAGAGAGACAGAGAGGCAGAGAGACAGAGACAGAGAGGCAGAGAGACAGAGACAGAGAGGCAGAGAGACAGAGACAAAGAGACAGAGGCAGAGAGGCAGAGAGACAGAGACAGAGAGACAGAGAGGCAGAGACAGAGAGGCAGAGAGACAGAGACAAAGAGACAGAGACAGAGAGGCAGAGAGACAGAGAGGCAGAGACAGAGAGGCAGAGAGACAGAGACAGAGAGGCAGAGAGGCAGAGAGACAGAGAGGCAGAGAGACAGAGACAGAGAGGCAGAGAGACAGAGACAAAGAGACAGAGACAGAGAGGCAGAGAGACAGAGACAAAGAGACAGAGACAGAGAGGCAGAGAGACAGAGACAAAGAGACAGAGGCAGAGAGACAGAGAGGCAGAGAGACAGAGAGGCAGAGAGACAGAGACAGAGAGGCAGAGAGGCAGAGACAGAGAGACAGAGGCAGAGACAGAGAGGCAGAGAGACAGAGAGGAGAGGAGGGACGTCTGGAACTGGAGCTAATTTAAAAAAAGAACCAAATCTTTTTCTTTCTAATGTTTATGGATTTGTTTTTGTTTTTCATTAAGAATCATCCAAAGTCGAGCAGGAAACATGAGCCACACGTTACAGAAGCTCAAGTTAATAAAACTGTTATTACCGTTACACGGGACTTTAGGCTCTTTCAGGGGATCGGTTCATTCACCTTTTATTTACACGACAGAAGCCGACGTGAAAACTCAATTTAACAACAAACTGAAGAGAAACACGAGTTCGTCTGTTCAAATAAATCCTGATTAGATCTGGTCAAAGGCCCATGTTCCGCTGTTTCTTTATGTTTAATGTCGTTTCCTCGTCACAAACACCTGGAGTTGTGTTTGTTTCATTCACATGTTTAACACACAAACCTGCAGATTTAGGCTGAGTTCTTCTCTCAAACTGAAAACACTCTGTTCCACCTTGTGATGTCATGTGGTGATACAGGAAGTGCTCCACTGTGTTTTTAAACTCCACACACCTTCACTAGAATCATTTGGATCATTTCAGACCAGGAATTGTCGATCTCGACTGAACTAAAGGTAAAAGGAGCTGTTCACTTGAAAACTCCCACTTGATGACATCATAAATTGGAACAGAGCGTTTGGAGCTTTGGAGATGTAGACAGACTAATAATAAAGAGTTCCTCAAACATGTGAATGAAACAAACACAACTATGAGGTAACAACATTAGAACATGGCTTAAAAGAGTGAGTTTTGTGGAATATCGAGCCTTTAAGGAGCCGTTCATAAGCGGACTCGTTCACGAACGTCACATCACCGATAAATATGTGAGGCCACGTGCAGTTCCGCGGGGCTGTTGTGATTGTTGAAGGTGACGGCGAACACCGGGCCAGGAGCGGCGGAACACGGCAGCGGTGGCAACAGTTTGTTCGCCCCAAGTTTACCGGAGGATACCGATCACCGAGCCGTGGCCTACCTTGATCAGACTGCTGCGCCGCGGGATGGTCTTGGAGCCCGAATCGGAGCCGACAGCGTCCCAAGCCTCGGCCAAGCACTCGCTCTGGACCCGCCTGACCGCCTCCGGTACGCCGCAGTTTCCGTTGGACACCGCGGATCGCTCTGCCGCCGCTGGACTCGCTGGTCTGGCTCCGTCCTTCCACGAAGCCACCGGTGGATCCACGGCCGTCTTCCTCTCTCCGCGCTCGGCCATGGCGCGCTGCCTGTCACGGGGGGATGTGCGCGGTGCTGGTGCTGCCGCTGGAGCTCAGAGGCGCGCGGAGTCGGGGCAGAGCGGCGCGGTGGGACGGCGGAGGGGAGGCATGGTACCGCGGGCAGATGCGCACCTCTTCCCCCCGGCGTGTGTGGCGCGGTGACGGCGGCGGAGCGGTGACGGACGCGGGGAGGGGACACGCCTTCCGCACGCTGCCTCACGCGCCTTCCCCTCCCGCCCACATCCATCACACACGCACGCGCACAGCAGAGGACAGATGCGTGTGCGTGTGCGTGTGTGCGTGACCTCGGCTCGCTCACGCACACACGCGCGCGCGCGCGCACTCCGCTCGTGCGCGTGTTTCCCGCGCTGCAGTGACACTAAAAGCCGCTGGACTCAGATGAGTCAGAGCCGCGGGGAGAGCCGGGAGGAGAGCCGCGGGGAGAGCCGGGAGGAGAGCCGGGAGGAGAGCCGCGGGGAGAGCCGAGGGGAGAGCCGCGGGGAGAGCCGCGGGGAGAGCCGGGAGGAGAGCCGGGAGGAGAGCCGCGGGGAGAGCCGGGAGGAGAGCCGGGAGGAGAGCCGCGGGGAGAGCCGGGAGGAGAGCCGAGAGGAGAGCCGCGGGGAGAGCCGCGGGGAGAGCCGCGGGGAGAGCCGAGAGGAGAGCCGCGGGGAGAGCCGCGGGGAGAGCCGGGAGGAGAGCCGGGAGGAGAGCCGGGAGGAGAGCCGGGAGGAGAGCCGAGGGGAGAGCCGGGAGGAGAGCCGGGAGGAGAGCCGCGGGGAGAGCCGGGAGGAGAGCCGAGGGGAGAGCCGCGGGGAGAGCCGGGAGGAGAGCCGGGAGGAGAGCCGGGAGGAGAGCCGAGGGGAGAGCCGGGAGGAGAGCCGGGAGGAGAGCCGCGGGGAGAGCCGGGAGGAGAGCCGCGGGGAGAGCCGCGGGGAGAGCCGAGAGGAGAGCCGGGAGGAGAGCCGGGAGGAGAGCCGCGGGGAGAGCCGCGGGGAGAGCCGCGGGGAGAGCCGAGAGGAGAGCCGGGAGGAGAGGCGAGGGGAGAGCCGCGGGGAGAGCCGAGAGGAGAGCCGGGAGGAGAGCCGGGAGGAGAGCCGCGGGGAGAGCCGCGGGGAGAGCCGAGAGGAGAGCCGGGAGGAGAGCCGGGAGGAGAGCCGCGGGGAGAGCCGCGGGGAGAGCCGGGAGGAGAGCCGGGGGGAGAGCCGCGGGGAGAGCCGAGGGGAGAGCCGAGGGGAGAGCCGCGGGGAGAGCCGGGAGGAGAGCCGGGAGGAGAGCCGGGAGGAGAGCCGCGGGGAGAGCCGGGGGGAGAGCCGAGGGGAGAGCCGGGAGGAGAGCCGCGGGGAGAGCCGGGAGGAGAGCCGCGGGGAGAGCCGGGAGGAGAGCCGCGGGGAGAGCCGCGGGGAGAGCCGGGAGGAGAGCCGGGAGGAGAGCCGCGGGGAGAGCCGAGGGGAGAGCCGGGAGGAGAGCCGCGGGGAGAGCCGGGAGGAGAGCCGCGGGGAGAGCCGCGGGGAGAGCCGCGGGGAGAGCCGGGAGGAGAGCCGAGGGGAGAGCCGCGGGGAGAGCCGGGAGGAGAGCCGCGGGGAGAGCCGCGGGGAGAGCCGGGAGGAGAGCCGCGGGGAGAGCCGGGAGGAGAGGCGAGGGGAGAGCCGGGAGGAGAGCCGCGGGGAGAGCCGCGGGGAGAGCCGGGAGGAGAGCCGCGGGGAGAGCCGCGGGGAGAGCCGGGAGGAGAGCCGCGGGGAGAGCCGCGGGGAGAGCCGCGGGGAGAGCCGGGAGGAGAGCCGCGGGGAGAGCCGGGAGGAGAGGCGAGGGGAGAGCCGGGAGGAGAGCCGCGGGGAGAGCCGGGAGGAGAGCCGCGGGGAGAGCCGGGAGGAGAGGCGAGGGGAGAGCCGGGAGGAGAGCCGGGAGGAGAGCCGCGGGGAGAGCCGCGGGGAGAGCCGGGAGGAGAGCCGAGGGGAGAGCCGCGGGGAGAGCCGAGGGGAGAGCCGCGGGGAGAGCCGGGAGGAGAGCCGCGGGGAGAGCCGGGAGGAGAGCCGCGGGGAGAGCCGGGAGGAGAGCCGGGAGGAGAGCCGCGGGGAGAGCCGGGAGGAGAGCCGGGGGGAGAGCCGGGAGGAGAGCCGCGGGGAGAGCCGAGGGGAGAGCCGCGGGGAGAGCCGGGAGGAGAGCCGAGAGGAGAGCCGGGAGGAGAGCCGAGGGGAGAGCCGGGAGGAGAGCCGCGGGGAGAGCCGGGAGGAGAGCCGCGGGGAGAGCCGGGAGGAGAGCCGCGGGGAGAGCCGGGAGGAGAGCCGAGGGGAGAGCCGGGAGGAGAGGCGAGGGGAGAGCCGGGAGGAGAGCCGCGGGGAGAGCCGGGAGGAGAGCCGGGAGGAGAGCCGCGGGGAGAGCCGCGGGGAGAGCCGGGAGGAGAGCCGAGGGGAGAGCCGCGGGGAGAGCCGAGGGGAGAGCCGAGGGGAGAGCCGCGGGGAGAGCCGAGGGGAGAGCCGGGAGGAGAGCCGCGGGGAGAGCCGAGGGGAGAGCCGGGAGGAGAGCCGCGGGGAGAGCCGAGGGGAGAGCCGCGGGGAGAGCCGAGGGGAGAGCCGCGGGGAGAGCCGGGAGGAGAGCCGGGAGGAGAGCCACAGCCTCACGAGAGACTCGGACCTGCGGACGGCTCTCGGCTCCGTTCAGGCGGAGGTGCGGCATGTGGACTGTAACCCGCACGTTTGCGTAGAGGAATGTGCGCACTTTACTTTGGCCGACAGCACCGCCACAGTCACTTTCCCTTTAACAGACCCGTCAGGACTTTAAGGTTACGTAAATCTGACTCCCGCGGGCTTCCGTCATGTTCTAATGTCTTTTATTTCATTCACACGTTTGTCTGCTTCCCCAAAGCTCAAACTGCTCTGGTCCACCTTGTGATGTCATTTAGTGAGTTTTAAAGTTAACAGCTACTTTTTAGCCTCATTTAGTCTTCGGTACTTGAATAACCTGTAGCTGTTGTTGCTTTTTTGAATCATTTTCTTTGACCTTTTGCACAGTTGAGGTGAAGACTTCTGCCTAAGGCCCATAGGGGCACGAGCTCCAGGTAACAGGAGATGCACGTGCACCTCATGTCCAGAGATGAACGAATCTCCTCAGATGTGACGTCATAAGAGTTGCGTTTTTAAACTGTTTTTAAACTTCATGTTCATAATAAATAATATTTAAACACTTAAAAGTCCGATATGATGTCCTCATTTCCATTTACCTGAAGACTATAAAGCAAACGGAGCCCCTCTGCTTTGGCATCTCAGGTGAAAAGACTTTGTACAGGTGCACTGCCGTCCTGGGGACTGGGGTTAGGACGCCATCTACTGCCTCTACTGGGAACTACAAGGTATTTAATAAAGAGGGAGTATTACACTTCTATGGGGCAATAATAATGATGACAACATAATGGGTATACGTTTCTTGTTTGTTTGTGTATGTTTTTGCTCCATGCCGCCTCTCTCCCTCATTGCTCATCTCATTTATTTATCTACCAAATCTAAAGTTTAGTATCAGTGAAAGGACTTTGAGTCTGGGCGTCTTACCACAAGCCTCATATTATCACTATTTCAGAAACATGCAGTATATCGGATGCTGAAGTAAAAATCAATGATTCTGCTGTTTATCGAGCTGATAGAGGATCCCGGGGAGGTGGTGTAGCAACGTATGTCTCTACAAATCTTAAATGTGAACTTCTCACTCCAACTGTGGAGCCAGTTCATTTTGAGTCTGTATTTGTAAAATAGTTTTTCATGACAACAAAAATATAATTATCACTAACATATACAGACCACCGTCTGCTCCATCTGATTCAATGAAATCGATTATCAATACAATAAGCTCTCTCAGGAAAAGCAGTGAAATGGTAGTTTTGGGAGATTTTAATAGTAACTGGCTTCACCGCTCCTCATCCAATGATAGAAATCTGGTCGCAAGTGTCAGTCTCACTCAATTAATAAAAGAACCAACTAAACCACCGCTCCTCATCTCTGTTAGACTGGATACTGGTTACTAACCCAGAAAGAATCACTACATCTGGTGTAATGTCTGACAGTTTTAGTGATCATTCAATAGTTTTTTGTGTGTGGAAAATTAGAACACCCAAATTTCCAATCAAATACATAAAAGTCAGACAAAGTAAACACATAAATACTGAACAATTTAAAAATGATCTAGCTAATATTAACTGGACTAGATTTAATCTAATTCCATCTGTTTGTCTGTTTGCTTGGGATTTTTTTCACTCTGAAGTTTCCAGTATAATTGACAAACATGCTCCACTTAAAACAATTCGTGTAAAGGGAAGACATCTTCCATGGATTAGTCCTAGTTTAATTAGTCTTTTTAAAAAGCGGGACCATGCTTGGCATAAATACAGATTATCTAAGGACCTTACCGACTGGGAAGAATACCGGCTTCTTAGGAACCGCTGTAAAACACAAACACGGAATGCACAAGCTAACTACGATAAGGAAGTCTTAGGTCAAAATTGGAAAAATCCCAGACAGTTTTGGAAACATCTAGACCATCTTCTCAATAGATCAAATGATGACTCAATCAATCATATAATTGTTAATGATAATGCTACTTCAGATCCTCTGACAATATCTGAGGCTTTTAACACATATTTCTCTTTGATTAGCAGCGCAGAGCACTCAGATTCCCATTTTATCCCCATTGAATCAAACTGAAGCATCTTTTTCTTTTACTAGAATTCACCCATCTGATGTACATCAAGCCATTTCTGAAATAAAAATAGGAAGTTCTGGCCCAGATGGTTTAGAAGCCAAATTTCTTAAGCTTGGATCTAGTATACTTGTATATCCACTGTCAGATCTGTACAATATGTCCGTAGATACAAGCACCATCCCGATGATTTGGAAAACAGCAAGAGTAACTCCGATATTCAAGGGAGGCGATAACACTGAATTACAGGCCTATTTCCATTATCTGTACTGTTGCCAAAATATTTGAAAAAAATATTTTCCAACAATTATATAAATATCTCAATCAATTCAGCATCTTATCTCCGTATCAATCAGGGTTCCGTTCTGGTTACTCTACAACAACAGCTTTAGTAAAACTGACTAACGATGTATTCTCCTCCTTTGACCAAAACCAGTGTACAGGTGCTGTGTTTCTTGATCTTTCAAAGGCTTTTGATTTAGTTGACCACTATCTACTGTTGGACAAACTCGCATCCATAGGTCTTAATAGAAATGCTCTTTTGTGGTTCAGTGCTTACCTCCATAACAGACATCAGTTTGTTGTAAAGACGCACAATCTAGTCAGTGCATCATGGGAAAAGGTGTACCACAGGGTTCTACTCTTGGTCCCTTGTTATTTTCTATTTTTATTAATGACTTGTCTCAAGTGTGCACAAACTGTCAAGTTCATTTATACGCAGATGATACTGTTCTCTATTTTTCAAGCTCCAACATATCTCAACTAGAAAAAAAAAATGAATTCAATTCAGTCCAAAAT
>CM057097.1:29868760-30023760 GCA_029959045.1 Taenioides sp. WSHXM2023 | reverse complement strand
TCAAATGACTTTTAAGGTGCCACAAATCAGGCAGCCTGGAATGTTCCACAATATGGCATTATACGGATCTATCTGCATTACATTTTGAGTTTACTTTTAGTTTACATTTTTTATCAACAACAAACACCTGCACATAAACTACAACTTTTTATTTTATTATTTTTTTTATTCATCTTGAAAAATTGCATTTTTTCACTATGAATAAGAACTCCGTCTAGCCCAGGACTAAACCCAACCTAAACCAGGTCTAACCTGGGACTAAACCTGGCCTAAACCAGGTTTAACCTGGGACTAAACCTGACTTAAGCCAGGTCTAACCTGGGACTAAACCTGGCCTAAACCAGGTTTAACCTGGGACTAAACCTGGCCTAAACCAGGTTTAACCCGGGACTAAACCCGGCCTAAATCAGGTCTAGCCTAGGACTAAACCTGGCCTAAACCAGATCTAATTTGGGATTAAACCCTTCTTAAAACAGTTCTCACTCAGCACTAAACCCGGTCTAAAACAGGTCTCGACCGTGACTAAACCTGGCCTAAAACAGTTCTCGCCCAGGACTTAACCCGTCCTAAAATAGTTCTCGCCCAGGACTAAACCAGGCCTAAAGCAGGTCTAGCCCAGGACTAAACCAGGACAGACTTACTGATTCCTGGTCTGGTGTGGTTTGGGGTCTTGTTGGTCTCCTGGCTTCTCCCCCCTGAGGAGTCCTAGTTTCTTTCTGGTCCAGGTTCTGAGCCTCTGCAGCACAGAGGGACGTCCAGAAGAACTCGGCTGGGCACTGGACTCAATTAATTGGGCCCGAGTAATAGCAGCAGCAGCAGTAGTAGTAGTAGCAGTAGTCGGTGGAGCAAGAGTACGGTACCACCTCCACACGTTTCTGGACAGGGCCTCCCTGAAGGCGGGGTTTCTTGTTTGATAAATTGCTCTTTCCATACTGAGTGGGGTCGGAAAGTCATCCCACAGGTTGTCCGTGGCGTTCATCATGACCTTCTCCATCAGCCCTATGGACACAGACGGGTCTTTGGAAGAAAAGTGGCACTTGATCACCAAACACTTGGTTTTCTTCTTGCGTCTCTGCTCTACCACCCAGGGGTCTCTTTCAGTCTTCGTAGACCTCTTATAGACCTTGTGTTGGCTGTCCGACAGCTCGTCGTCGTGGTGGACAGAGTTGGCAGTGTTGGTGATGGAGAGAGGAGTTATTTTGTCAACTATTTGAGCTCGAGCTGAAGTCATCTTCCTCAAACTCTTCGTAGACAAGTGAAGACCTACCCGAGGTAGGTGAATGGTGCTCTTCAGCAGGAAGTGGACAGTGTCATCTCCACTCTCCTCCTTTTCCTGCTCCTCCTCTGGACCAACACATGATCTCTCCATCTCCATTTGCTCCTCCTTTTCTTCCTCCATCTTGTCATCATCAGAGTCAGTTTCCTTTTCTTTCTTTTCCTCTGGAGGCTGCTGCTCTAGTTCTTTCTTAGAGGAGCCACCTGACTCAGTTTGGTACTCCCCCTCCTGCAGCTTCTCAGCCCTGGCCTCTTTCTGGCCTCTCTCCTCAGGCTTTGGACATGTTCTAGTGCTGCTCATCGGTTCCTTCAACCTCTTCAGAGCCGGACTTGTAGCTCCGTCTGAGGCCTCCTGTTTGGTGGCTCCAGACATAGTCACCTCCAGATCTCCAGCTTTCTCTTTGGCATCAAACACCTGTGTGGCCTTCGCCTGTACCTCCACCTTCTGTTGCTCAGTGAACTTCAAAAGGTCCTGGATCGGGAACTTAAAACTCTGTTCAGAGTTTTTGGCGGACATTGTATTGGATTTTGATTTGCTGCTAGTAGCAGTAGTAGTAGTAGTAGTAGTAGTAGTAGTAGTAGTAGTCGGTGGAGTAAGAGTACGGTACCACCTCCACACGTTTCTGGACAGGGCTATACTGAAGGCGGGGTTGCTTGTTTGAAAAATTGCTCTTTCCATACTGAGTGGGGTCGGAAAGTCATTCCACAGGTCGTCTGTGGCCTTCATCATGACCTTCTCCATCAGCCCTGTGGACACAGACGGGTCTTTGGAAGAAAAGTAGCACTGGATCACCACAAACTTGGTTTTCCTGTTGCGTCTCTGCTCTATCACCCAGGGGTCTCTCTCGGTCATCATACATATCCTAGAGACCCTGCGGTACTGGACAGAGTTGGCAGTGTTGGTGATGGGGAGACGAGTTATTTTGTCAACTATTTGAGCTCGAGCTGAACTCATCTTCCTCAAACTCTTCATAGACAAGTGAAGACCTACCCGAGGCAGGTGAATGGTGCTGTTCAGCAGGAAGTGGACAGTGTCATCTCCACTCTCCTCCTTTTCCTGCTCCTCCTCTGGACCAACACATGATCTCTCCATCTCCATTTGCTCCTCCTTTTCTTCCTCCATCTTGTCATCATCAGAGTCAGTTTCCTTTTCTTTCTTTTCCTCTGGAGGCTGCTGCTCTAGTTCTTTCTTAGAGGAGCCACCTGACTCAGTTTGGTACTCCCCTTCCTGCAGCTTCTCAGCCCTGGCCTCTTCCTGGCCTCTCTCCTCAGGCTCTGGACATGTTCTGGTGGTGTTCATCTGTTCCTTCAGCCTCTTCAGAGCCAAACTCGCAGCTCTGTCTAAGGCCTCGTGTTTGGTGGCTCCAGACATGGTCACCTCCAGATCTCCAGCTTTCACTTTGGCATAAAACACTGTGGTGGTCTCTGCCTGTACCTCCATCTGGTGTGCCTCAGTGAACTCCAGCAGGGCCTGGATCGAGGACTTTCTCTGTTCAGAGATTTTGGCAGACATTTGGTTGGGTTTTGATTTGCTAGAAATGTCTACAGATATATTTAAATGCCTAATCTGCGTAGCAGTAGCAGTAGCAGTAGTTGTAGTACTAGTAGTTGTTGTAGTAGTAATAACTATAGTACTATATTGTATTTCTGCTTGTCTCTCTCTCTGTTTCTCTCTCGGTGAACGATTGAATTATGTCTGAATTTGCTTATCTCCACATCCTTTACATCTTTGATGCTGTGATGCCACAAAGCTTTGATGACATCACACATTCTAGAACGCTGCCTTCAGGTTGCCCTCGGCAACTGGAACTCGGAATGATGTTATCTCCGATTTAAACAAAAACACTGTCTGTGAGCGCTCTCTGCATCTGCACAAACCTCTTTGGCCTGGAGGACCAATGGAGGTGTTGTTCCTTTGGCTGAAAAATGAATTTCCTTCAGGATAAATAAAGTATCTATCTCCGTGGAGAATGTTCCACAGTATGGTTTTAACTTGGGCACCTCGTGTCACCTCCAGATAATGAATAAACCCCCAGGGTCACGTAGAGCGTTAAAATTAACATTTTATGGTCAGAATGACGAGCCTGAGCACCTGAGATTTTCAATAGGAAGTCACGTGGAGCTGATGGAGCCGAATCGTGACCATGCTCACTTCCTGTTTGGGCTGTAGCGGCTAGCGCGTTAGCCATGTCCACTTCCATATACAGTCTATGGGAATGACAGGTGCAGCAGGAATAACCTGTATGTTCAACTGATGGAAACGGTTTGCCTATAGTTTACTGCAGACGTGAAGAGGAGCCATGAATAAGAATAATGTTACTTCACTGTAATGTTACTCAAGTAGAAATACAAAGAAGTGGCCCAAGTGAAAAGTAAAAAAACTATATGGGAAAACTACTATTCAAGTAAGAGTAACTTAAAGAGTAACACCTGATTTATAATTTGAAGGACAAAACATGAAATAAATCCCAAAATCTGATGTTTTCAAAGAACAGACACAAAAATGAGACAAACTAAATCAGATCTGAAGGAGCTGCAGGAAACACAAATGTGAGAATCATTTCAGATTGTCACAGAAAACTTCTGTCACTTTTTACTTTTTATTCTGTTTAAAGCTGCATTGTGTAACTTTTCTGTTGGAGGGTCTGTCAAACGATTTTCTCCATGGAGAAGTTATTTCTTTGTCTGGACTGCTTCACAGTATGTCACTAAATCTTTCTATCATCGTGGAGACATAACCAGACCTAGTCACAGGTCAGATCTGTGGAGAGGCGACCCCGCTCACAGTCAGAATGTATAAATGTAAAGTGGATCTGTTTAATGTCATACTGTGGGACATTCCAGGCAGGGCAATGACATATCCATCTCCATAAAAACAAGCAAGTGATGGACGCCCAACCACAAAGTTACACAGTGCAGCTTTAAACAATCTTGTGATCTGAAAGTGAAAGTGAAAGTAGATTTTTCTAGACTGGAGCTGGTACTCAAAGCCAGTGTGGGCATTGGAGCATCTCTTTAACACTGACCATAACAAGTGCAATACTGTTTAATAGCATGTTTCTACTGTCCTGTTAGCGTCCTGTGCTCGTGAACGTCTGACTAGTGAATGTTAAACCCGACAACAAAAAGAATGTTCCACAGTATAGCATTAGCCAAACAGAACCCTGACCCGAATGCAGCATAACAGTGTATGAAAATAAAATGTAATATGTTGAGCTGAAGAGTTTTGTTTCTGACCCAAAAAGAACTGCTCTCATTGATTTATTTTTACAACGGTGCAGTAAAATACAGGATTTATCATTTTATCAGATTTAAAGGTTAGTGCTGTAATTTCAGGAGGTTTGATAATCCAGAGATGCATTCATACTTTCTCATTCATAAACCTAACCTGGAAAACCTGGAAATAAATTGGCTAACAGATCAAGCAGAACTAAATATGGGCCTGTAGCTGATATGATAAAAAGGTGAATTCATCTCCCATTGTATTGTGTTTAACAAGAACCCAAGAAGTTAACTAAGTAAAAGACTTGATACTGTTTTTAATAACAACAAACCCTCTTTATTTAGACAATAGAATGTGATTTTCAACACCAAATGAAAAGACACATGGGAATAGAAAAGAAAGTACTACACTTTCTTTTCTATTCCCATGTGTCTTTTTAGCTCCAGATCATTCTAAAGATTTGTAAAAGCATTCTAAAGGTTAATTTCTGTCCTGTGACCTGAGACTTTTTAGTATCAATACCTGCTCAAATGAGTATCTAGTTTCGATACCAGTTTAAGTATCAGTTAGCATCTGATTTTCAATACTTTTGACAGCCGTCTGTACATGTACAAATGCAGATGCGCTCTCGTCTCATTGGTGTTTCTAGTGGTCGAGCTGGCACAGACACGCCACCCCGCGGTTGATCCAGTGTTTCTGTGGGTGCTCAGAGGGCAGCTCGATGGACAGGACGTAGTTGGTGGAGTGCCCGGTGGTGGACAGGGTTCCTCTGCGGGCGCTGGTCTTGTACACTGGGCACACGTACATGTTCAGGTGCTTAAAGTTGGACATCTCCCCGGGCTTCAGTTTGATGATGGGCAGAGCGTCGAAGAGGATTTTGGGTAAAGACTCCCCGATCACCATGCGCTCCCTGTCCCAGCGCGCCCCCTCCATGAACAGGCCGCGCACGTACGCCCCGTCCTCAGGCTTCTGGCTCATGTGGCTCTCCTCTTTGGTCACCTGCAGCACAAGGACATAATGGAGACTGTAGAGCACAAGGTCCTATACAAGGAACTGTCCAACACATTTAAAGAGTTAAGATACAAGAACAAAAACTAGAACACACCGAGTACGACACGTGTTCAGTATGGCCAGATCACGACTGGACCGGGGCAGAAACCACATTAAATCTGGTGTAGGACTAAACCAGGTCTGACTCAGGACTGAGGGTGTCCTCACACTTGGAACAATCATCATATTCAAACTAGGACTAAAACCAGAATTAAATCTGAACTAGCCCAGGACTAAACCAGAACTAAACCCGGACTAAACCAGGACTACAGCAGACCCAACAAGAATACATGTAACTCAAACTGGAGTAAATTAGGACCAAAAAAGGCACCCTAAATCAGGTAAAAAACACAACTACACCAGGTCTAAACAAGACTGAAACTTTACTAAACAAAAGAAGTAGACCAGGAGTCCTCAAACTGTCACCTAGGGAAGGTGCATAAAACAAGCGCACCTTTTTTTCCAGCTCCACCCATCTGGACCCCCCATTAGACCAGATCTGTTCCCTTTAACCTGTCAGGACCAGAGCTGGCGTCCAGTAAGTTTTCCTTTAAATGTTTGTTATATTTGTATTCATTATATTTGGATTTGTGTGAAATACTGTAAATGAGTCTGTATTTACCTGATTTTCCTTAATGCGTCTCTCCTGTGTTACAAAGAGCTGCTTAAATATTATAAAGACAATAAGTGACATTACAAAATAATTTCAGTTAAAATGATTTCAGCCATCATAGACTCAACCAGATCTGTGGGAAACACCGAGGACCAGAACAAAAAAGGACTAAAGCATATCGAAACCAATAATGTATCAGGACTAAAGTTGATCTTCAATTCAGACCAGACTGACCCAAACAGACTGAACAGTACCTCAAACTCAAAGCCGATGTAGTCGATGGGGATGGTGTACTTTCGGGCAAAGTTCTGGGACACTCCGGTGAGGAAGGACTGAGTGAAGTAGAACCCTGACAGCCAGAAGACTGTGGGGGCTCCTCCATCTATCCACTCCTGAAAACACAACAGAGGAGAGGCTAGCAACAGCGCTAACAGGCTAGAGCTCTTTACAACACTCAGGATGCCCAAAGTGCTTCACATTAAAATCAACACAATATAAAAACATGTAAAACATTAAACACTGAAATGAGAGCTGGCGTTTGGAGCCTGGGTTTGGACAGAGTCTGTGATGTTGAGCACACCGGGGGCCGTTTGTTCCAGAGTCTGGGGCCAGCGACAGTGAAAGCCTCATCACCCCAGTGTCTGAGCCCGGCTCTGGGGACTGGTTTTGGGGATTTGGGGGATACATTTGTCATTTACCTTTGTATGAATTATTTATCGTTGACAATTCTTTGGGCGTTGACCCAGTGTGTGTGTCCATTTGTCCTTCAGACTTGTCTCAAAGCAGGACACAGCTCTCTGTCCTCATTATTGCTGTCACTCACTACATCGTCCTGTTTCACTGCACTCACACCAAGAGTGTCCGAGGGGCTCTCCTGCGCTCGTCTCCAGACCTCTAGGGGGAGGTAACCACTTGTGGGTCTTAACCAGTGCCTCACATAGCTGTTGCTATGGTGATATCACTCCACATTTACATAAAGTTGACTTCAGTTCAACTCTGCAGGGTAAATGAAGGGCTCCTGTGGCTCTGGGTGTGAGTGTGGGGTAAACACTGTTTAGTGACTCATTCACAGAGATTCAGACACTCTGTTTACTACTGTTTACTACTCGTGACTCTGGAAAAGAGTCAGCTTAGTTTAATGAACATCACTGGGCACTACTTTTCAAAATGCATTGTGGGAAATTTTACGTGCACAACTTTTTCACTCACAGGACATTCAGACGCCACTAAAAATGTGTGACCCCTCCATAGTGCCCTAAGTCGATAGGGGAAAGTGTGGAGGACATAGACCTTGACAGTTTTAAAGGCATCATGAAATAAAAATCAGTATTTTCATCATTTTCATCGTTCAGTCATTTTCTTTGTTGCTGCATAATGAGTCTTGCCTGGAGGAAGTGCAGGCGGGCCAGCAGGTCGGTGACGTAGGAGCCCATGGGTTTGAGGGAGGGGTAGGACTTGGCAGCCCAAGTGGAGGGCACCTTTCCCACCAGCATGTTGTTAAAGACGCTCTCCAGCTCGGAGGACATGACCATCTGCCCCTTCAGAGCCTTCCGGATGTTCACCAGACTGGCACGCACCACACTGGTGAGCCTGACGCACACAAACACACAGCATCATTAGATAAGGTCAGGTTTAACTGAAGGTCACAGTTTAAGAGAATGTGAAAAGCTCGTCATAATTAAAGTGATTTCATTACATTTCATTTTGGCTGAAAGCAGTGGATTGGGATTGGAATAACACAGAAACCTAAAGCCACAGATTTTAACTTTCTGTTTCCATGGAATCCTGCAGGTGACCTCCACCTCCAGCTGAGCAGGGAGTACCAGGAGCCACAGTGGGGCAGCAGTGGCCCTTAGGCAAGACACTTCACCCACACTGCCGAGTATGAATGTGGTGTGTTAGTGTTGGTGTTCGGAGGGGGCGATGGTGCAGATGTGCAGCCTCACTTCTGTCAGTCTGCCCCAGGGCAGCTGTGGCTATAATAGATGAGCACCACTGACTGTGGAGTGAATGAAGAATCTACGAAATTGTAAAGTAAGAAGCATATATTAATATTATAAACCAAATGGGACTAAATCAGGACTACATTTGGACTAAACTGGGACTAAACCAGGACTCGAGCAGGTCTAAATGAGGACTAGGATGTGAGGACCTGTTGAAGCGGATGACCTCCTGCCTCAGTACAGTGTTCATGGACTCCTCGTACACCACAGGGAACTTCTCCATCACCGTCTGAAGGTCAAAGTCTGAGGGCAGCTTGGAAAGGATGTCCTCTGCCAACTCGTCCACCACTTCCTGTCCACAGAAGACACAGAGGACATGACCACAGACCACAGACACTGTGCGCTAACTGTGCAAAGGGTTTGAATAGGGCCCCGGAGAGATCGCTAGATTACCCAGACATGCATGGATGGCTCAAAATCCTCTTCAAGCATGTTTTTGATGAGGGAACAATGTTATAGCCTGATAGAAAGCCCCCCAAAAATTGATTTTGGATAATACACCCTTTTTAAAATCTGCGCTTTCTAGAAGTGTGAGTAAAAAAAAAAACTGAAAACAAAAAACAAAGAGCACAACACAACAGAATGTGTAAACCTGACACACAGATCAATGGTTTGTGCTGATTTTGGTGCAGAAATGATGGAAATAAATTAGGTAGATGTGACAGACCTGTGGGGATTTGGCGTCCCCTCCTGACTGGCGTGGCAGGGTGAGGAGCACTCCCTCCAGCAGTTGGTTGGTTTCCTGATTGTCTTTGGTGATGTCTGCGTTACTGTGGAGTCCAAACACCCCGGGCTCTGCACTGATGGGCAGGCTGCGGATGTAGTTCACATACGTCTACAACAACAAAAGGAAGGTTTGTTTCTTATGTGCACTGATCTATAAAAGACATCTACAAAACTGGGGTTTAAACGCCTCTAACTTGTGCTTCTGTTCAGTCAGAACACATGGTAATGATAAAAGACTTAATCTACATTACACCTGGGAAAGAAAACACTACTGTTTTTGATAAGTATACACATAACATGCTCAAATATTTGTAATATAAGCCCTTTAAAATAGACAGATGTCAGTTTAGCATTTCAAAATCTGTGCTCACTGAGTACTCTAGAACTATCTACTGCATCCTAGAACAGGTTCAGCGTAGGTCTTTATATATCCAGGTATCCTTAAACAATACTGAATGAATACTATTTTATATAAGGAAACCATCTCATTTGATCATGATTCTGAGGATCGATAACTGGGTCACGATGCTACGTCCCAGAAGAACAAAAACTAATGTTTCCTTCATTCATTTTATGGTAATTATCACTAAACAGCTGTTTTGTTCTTGTATCTGTGAACGTGCTGGAGACACGTGTACGGTTTAGTGACGGTCATATTAAAGTGTTAGTCTAATAAATAGATATAATCATATTTAAAGTATCCATCGTTTAAAGTGAGTCCATCTGTCGAGTCATTTACTGTCACTTACACACTGCACATTTCTCACACACAGAGTTTCTCAGTGGAGTCCAGTTTGACAGACGCAGACTTTCCTTTCACTTAAATGACTCAAACTAACACAGAAACAACCACATCTGTCTGTATATTTGAACTGTTCATGATTCAGGAAGCCCCAGAGCTCCACTGTGCCTGTCCAAGTCATTTTACAGCTAAACATCAGACTCTATAACAGAACTCTTACCTGGCCTAGTCTTAACGCTTAAATAGCGCTCTCTGCTGCCAACTCTGCTGTTACTTTGTCTTGAGTAAAAATTAAGAATATTTAAGGTTTAAAAACTTAAAATTCCAAAGCTAAAATCTCTATAGGACAGTGGATATTCCAAACGTTTGTCTTCCCCTTAAGTGTTGTTTCACCTTATATTGTAATAGTATTGATTCTATTTCTGGCACTACAGAAAATATGATTAAAGCGATGAAATAAATGTACTTATAAAGAACATTTCATATTCAAATACGGTGAGATAAATCCTTTATAGTGTTCAGTTCCACTTCACACAATGTATATATGAATATACTCTATGTATGTATGTATGTAGTGAGTGTAGTAGTACCTGGTAGGGCCCCTGAGCAGGTATGCAGTAGTATGTAGTGAGTGTAGTAGTACCTGGTAGAGCACCTGAGCAGGTATGCAGTAGTATGTAGTGAGTATAGTAGTACCTGGTAGGGCCCCTGAGCAGGTATGCAGTAGTATGTAGTGAGTGTAGTAGTACCTGGTAGAGCACCTGAGCAGGTATGCAGTAGTATGTAGTGAGTATAGTAGTACCTGGTAGGGCCCCTGAGCAGGTATGCAGTAGTATGTAGTGAGTGTAGTAGTACCTGGTAGGGCCCCTGAGCAGGTATGCAGTACAGCCCCCCCTCACACAGACTGTAGCCCTCCTGCCGGATCAGATCACTGTTGTAGAAGATGGAGAGGAGCGAGAGCAGGAGCCGCCGGTCTTTATCATCCGTCACTCTGCCTCCATAGTTACACTCACCTGAGACACACACACACACACGCATCAGACACACAAACTGAGACACACACACAGAGACACACACACACATCAGACACACAAACTGAGACACACACACAGAGACACACACACACATCAGACACACAAACTGAGACACACACACGCATCAGACACACAAACTGAGACACACACACGCATCAGATACACAAACTGAGACACACACACACACACACACACACACTCCCTTAACAGTTACAGATTATCTGTACACCCCACTCCATGGAGACGCCACACTGCGGAACATTCATGACAAAGCAACTGTGAGATTCAGAGCCGTGGGACAGAGCCTCCAGAGGGACCTCCTTCACACAGCTGTACCTCTGAGGTCTGTGAGGGCCTCCAGAGGGACCTCCTTCACACAGCTGTACCTCTGAGGTCTGTGAGAGCCTCCAGAGGGACCTCCTTCACACAGCTGTACCTCTGAGGTCTGTGAGAGCCTCCAGAGGGACCTCCTTCACACAGCTGTACCTCTGAGGTCTGTGAGAGCCTCCAGAGGGACCTCCTTCACACAGCTGTACCTCTGAGGTCTGTGAGAGCCTCCAGAGGGACCTCCTTCACACAGCTGTACCTCTGAGGTCTGTGAGAGCCTCCAGAGGGACCTCCTTCACACAGCTGTACCTCTGAGGTCTGTGAGAGCCTCCAGAGGGACCTCCTTCACACAGCTGTACCTCTGAGGTCTGTGAGAGCCTCCAGAGGGACCTCCTTCACACAGCTGTACCTCTGAGGTCTGTGAGAGCCTCCAGAGGGACCTCCTTCACACAGCTGTACCTCTGAGGTCTGTGAGAGCCTCCAGAGGGACCTCCTTCACACAGCTGTACCTGTGAGGTATGTGAGAGCCTCCAGAGGGACCTCCTCGTACTCATCCAGGAACATCTGGATCTGCCTGATGCTGATCCTCAGATCCGACTCGTTGAACTCATACGGAATATTCCAACCTGAACAACAATTTAGAAAATCAACTTGTGGTGAAAACAGACTCAAACAGACTGAATCTGAAGTACCCCAGCTTCAGATTCAGCTCACATTTTGTAAGAAACCTGCTGATGGACTGCAAAAATATGACCTGACGTATTATTTGGAGAACAATATCAAAAACATTTTTGTTAAAAAACTAACCACCAGCCTTCATTTGACCAGCTTTGACGATTCCTTCCTAATGCAAAATAATGGAGCACATTAAATATTAAAAGCCTGGAGTGTCTCACCCAGAGGGCCAAACGCTCTCCTCTCCTGCACCAGAGCGTGGAAGAACGTGAGGCCGAACAGGAGCTTCTGCCAGACGTGCTGCTTCTGGGAGCTGCAGAAGAAGGTTGGGTCTGAGATGGGGTCACTGAGGTAGGAGCGCAGCAGGTTGGCCCGGATGCCTTTGGGAGGCTCATTGGTCATTTTCAGCCCGTTCTGAAGAATGCTCACGGGGAACTTCTCTGAGGGGTAACTGGTCAACCACAACCTGCACCAAACAAAAAAGATCACAAAGTCACAGAAATACAAATCTGAAAATGTCACATGGTTCACTCGGGTTAAATGAAGATTTCACATGAGCGCTTTCTCTCCTTACCCCACACATTTCGTATATATACACACCTCATGTTTAGTTCTCACCGGTCTCTGAGGCTGTGGGTTTGGCAGGTTACAGATTTAACATCATGGGTTTTCTTGTTGAAATAGACCAACACACAGGACAGTGTACAGCTCGTACTGTTCACATGTACGCGCGTACTCGCCGTGTGCGTTCACTCCTTTTCTACTGATGTGCTGACCAAATGTACTCAACAATAACAGGAACCAAAATTATGCAGCAAAACATAATATTATAAATAATGTGAATTTTTAATAAAATAATAAGTACAAAGTAATATTAATTCCCCAAAATACTAATGACCCAACTGAACGTTAATACATAAAATAATGTGTCAAATAGATCAAAGGTTTCATTTATATTGACTTTATATTATTTGATCCCACTAAATACATCTGTACATTTGTGCCTTATTCAGCCTCTGCTGTTTTTGATATTTGAACACATTATGTGGTCTGTTTTTTGCTCTTTATTGTTGTATTGTAATGTGTGTCCTGTAATTTCCTCTATACATCAATCTAGTCTCGCTCTAAATCTTCTGTCTGTGACATTCCAAAGCACAGTTAAAATGTCCACATCTGCAGATCGGGCTGGAGTGCAGGAACAGACCTTGTGACTAATGAAATTATTATAACATCACCACATTTACAGTCTGAAAAGAGAAGCAGAAAAGAACAGTGTGGTTGGGGCTTGTAGTGTGTTAAAAGACAATCTCCCGTTACCTAAAGCTGGGTTGTGTGTTGTCTGGGGTGATGGTCTCCTCACAGATCCTCTCCAGAGTGGGCATCCAGCTGGTGGCCAAGTGACAATTCTGCAGGACCACCCAGGTGCCCTCCCTGATGGCTCTGTCGATCATCTGAGCGGCTATGGGCCCCTGCCCTTGCCCCAGAGAGATGGTCTGGGTCTTACTGCCCCCCATCTCCAGGTCCTCTGCAAACTTCAGCAGACCTTAGACAGAAAATGACTTTTTATACTTGTATAAAGGAGACAGGTAAAGAGGAAATCTATGGAACAAAAAAACCTTATAACTGCTGTATCTACAAAAACAGGCACAGATTAAAGGTCCTGTATTATGCAGAATTGATTCCTGTGAGTGTTTAGCCATGTTATAATGTTGTTTCCTCCTCAAAACATACCTGGAGTTGTGTTTTGTTTCATTCACACATTTGTTTGTGTGAATGAAACAACTTCCCATCCTTATTGGCTTTTTTCAAGATATTTTGCATTGGTATTTTCAATGCAATTTACATATATTTCAAATTATAAAACAGATATTACTCTTTAAGCCACTCTTACTTGAGTAGTAGTTATCCCAAATACTTTTTTTTACTCTTACTTCAGTAATTTCTCAAGTAGAACTACACTAGTCTGTAGAAGTACACTAGTTGTACTTCTAGTGATTAATGCTATTTTGAAGTAAGGGGCGACAGTGGCTAAGTTGGTTTGTCCACTCATTGGTTGGGTAGTGAGAGCTACTGACCCACAGGTTGACGGTGCAATTCCAGCTCCCACAGATGAACGGCAGGGTGTACAATGGTGTGTGTGTGTGTGTGAATGGGTGAGTGGTTCCTTGATGTAAAGCATTTTGAGGTCTTTAAGGTGGAAAAGAGCGGTATAAAAATGTGACCATTTACCAATAATGTTACTCTTGAGTAATTTGTTTGTTACTCTCACTCTTGCTGTCACTTTTGTTCATGAGTAATTATACTGTGTTTAAAAGCTCGGTCACTTCAGCATGATCTGTCTCTCACACAAGTCACTGTGATGAAACTCTTACAGAAGCCTCACCTGCCGTAGGGTCCGACCCTGGCGACAGCACAAAGATGAGCGGGGAGCAGCAGTGGGAGTCCTTATAGCTCCCTGCCAGGTCAAAGGTGGGTGGTTCAATGTAGGCCTGCCCCATGTTGTTCACTATAAAGTCCTGCACGGCTGGGACCAGTTTGTCCGGTCTGAAACACCTGATCACCACCATCCTGTCCATCCCTGTCAGGCTGTCCCACGGCTCTGGCAGCTGCTCCTTGTGTGGCCTCCCTGAGTCGTACAGCTCCTTCCACTTTAAAACATTCTTCTGGACGTGTTCGTGAAGGCCTTTCAGGTTTGTGAGTTTGGACGCTCGTACAATTTCTGACCAGGATTTGTCCGAGAGCCATTCGGGGGCGGGGTTTGGGTGCGGGTTGTCCAAAGTGATGCCCCCGGTCAATAGAAAGCGCCATACTCCGTCGTCCACTTTACCTTTGCCCTGCAGGATGCCAACGGTAAGGAGCAAGGAGAAAAGCAGTTTATCCTTCTCGAATAGTGATCGGCAGACGTTATTGTAGATGCTCAGAGTGAAGTGATCCACGATGTTCCTGATTCTCTCCATAACAGTGTCACTTTTTAAACTTTTAGCGATGGAAAACAGATAGAGATTAATGAACCACGAGAGCGAATACTGGTACATAGGTTCGATGTTGGCGAGCTCGGATATGCAAAAGAACAGAACAGAAGAGTGTAAGGCCACTGGTCTGTAGCCCATGCGAGTTCTGTCAATTTCTTTCTCTGTCACGCTGGCGATCTTCTGCTTCTCTGAAATATCCTCAGACAATAATTTGGATGACGATAATATTTTGATGGCAGTTTCGTCTTCTAAAATGTTGCCTTCAGAAGAGGAGAGCACTTGTAAGATCTTGTCCTCGATCTCTTTCAGCTGTTTATTGTTGGCGGCGCTTTCCAGGATGAGTTGGTTCTTCTTCTCCTCCAGTTCTGGTTTCTCCTTGGCAGCCACCAGTCCTAGGAGCTGGTCTTGTAAACCTTGAGGGGTGATCATGAAGTTGATGAGGCACACTTTGACGGCCACTTCGGGGAGGTAGTGAGGGTTCCTGAGCCCCGTAGTCATGTAGAAGAGAAAGTCTTTGGAGTATTCCACGATGTTCTCCCCGATCTTCATGTACTCCACGCCTTGCTGTTTGAAGGTCTGTTTGAGCAGCACTGGCTCCAGAACAGGGTCCAGTTCTTCACCAATGTTCTCCAGAAGGACAGGGGTACCAAACTGGATGGAGTTCTCCAGGACTCTCACGTAGTTGGG
Source organism: Taenioides sp. WSHXM2023 (assembly GCA_029959045.1). Taxonomy (NCBI): domain Eukaryota; kingdom Metazoa; phylum Chordata; class Actinopteri; order Gobiiformes; family Gobiidae; genus Taenioides; species Taenioides sp. WSHXM2023. The sequence goes on along the minus strand of CM057097.1, from coordinate 30,008,433 downwards.
GTCAGATAGCTTGATGACAGAGAGCTTGTTGGCTTTCTCCATGTTCTTGATCCATTTGTTGGCCTGTCCCTGAGGGTCAATCATGAGGGGCCAGCGGCGAGAGTTAAAGACAATGATGCCATTGTCGGTGGAGAAGGAGTCCACGGGCAGCCCAGCGATATTCCAGGCCCGGATGGACACCTGGTTCCCCAGAGTACTGCTGAGGGTGAAGTCCTCTGAACAAGGGATCTTCTCCTGACAGAGAACATGCCACTGCTTCTGACACTGTGTCCTGTAGTCCACCGTGAAGGCCCCAAGGTACGAGACGGTGCCAGAGGACAGAAGGACGTCCCCAGTCAAATTAATGTATCTGCACAAGAAAAGAGGATCATTTCAGCAACGTGAGCTACAAATAAAGAAACGTAGCTTATTCACATCTAATAGTGATTGTTATAAGATAAAATAAGATAATCCTTTATCTTATCTCATCTTATCTAATCCTTTATTAATGTAATGTTTGCTCTGTGTGCTGCACCAGCTAAGCCTAGTTATACTGCATACTGACCTACATCATCAAAGGTATAATACTCCCTACAACAGAAGCATCTTGGCAGACTGAGCTGTACTTGACTGGGTCCCGTACTGATGCTATAAACTTCTCTGATGCTGCAGCAAAATCAGGGCACTTCATGTTTGTCTGCTAATTAACTAAATAAGACTCCACTTTCACCCCAAGAACAATAATGTGAAAACACTTGCCTCTCCAACAGTCTAAAATGTTACCCTTGTAGTTGTGACATGTATCCGATAATGTCTGCATGCATTTTACACAACACACACACACTTATGTTGTCCACTATTTTACTCAGATGCAAAATATAATAAATTTAATGTAATAGAGTTTGCTTTACCTAATGCCCAGAAGCCTGGCTGCCTCTGTCCACCTGTTCTTCTCCCCTCCCAGTCCTCCGATGAGCTTCTCGGCCCTGACTAGCTTCTGGGAGCACAGTTTGATGTTGTCCTCCAGGTCCTTCTTCTTCCTGATCATGGCCTGCAGGTCATCGTTGAGGCGCTGCAGTCGGTCTACCACCGTCTTGAGCTCGGCTCTCTTCACAGACAGCATGTCCATCTGCACGGACAGCTCAGCCTCCGCCAGCTTCAGCCTCTCCTTCTTTGGGGCCACCACCTTCGCCACGCGCTCGTACACCTCCATGGCACGCACCCACTTACAAAGCCCCTCACATGCTGAAGACACGTTCTTAATGACCGCCGGTTGGAACTCGGGGTTGTCGATGAACTTTTCTCTGATTTTCTTGGTGAAGGCAGCAGGGATGTTGTCTTTATCATACACCTTAAGACTGTCCAAGAACTTCAGATCTCCTAACAGCTTCTTGGAGGGGCCCCAGTAGTCCTCAATCATTTTACCTGCAACATGCACAGTTGTGGAACGTTTTCAAGTTGAACTGAATAAATGTAGGGAAGGTAGGATAGTTTTCAAAAGAATATTGTGCAGTTTAGACTATATACAAAACTGTCTTGAGGAGTCTGAGGATGGCAGCTGTGCTGTTATGAAGGATAAATATTTTACACATACATCATTATATTAAACGTATTACATAAATAGGTAATAAAATAAAAGCAGCACAGTGTCTCGGGACCTTTTCCCAAACAGTAAGTACGGTTCATGGTAGAACTTAATCAGACTATGAGCAGTACCGAGCTGGAGGACTTGCCTGTTGTGAATGTTATGTTACTGAGGAAATACAGAATCTCAATGTCATGATGTAAAGGTGCTAACCACTCTGCTACAGTAACAGCACTAAATACAGTGTGTTTACATGCTGCACAGGGTATGGGGCACTGACTGCACCTGAGCCGCTGGGGTCTGGTTTCCTCTCTGGTTTGATGCCCTTCATCACACAGATGGACTCCATCACCAGTTTGACTGGTCCTGGAGGGTTGGTCATGGACTTGACCACTGTGATGTCGGCTGGTTTCAGAGTGTCCAGAGCAGAGAGAGCGGCCTCCAAGGCGGGCATCGCTTCAGCCAGGTCCCCCTCACACTCATCCTGAAAGGCAAGGCAGAGTATCAACATGGGAAATGAAAACAGTCCACCAGCTAAATATTATTAATATTATTTATTTAGGCATTTGAAATACTTTTGAATACATTTGCAGTGATATTTTAGATTTTATAATAAAAAAATGCATGTATATTGAAAGCTCTATTACAGCATTTTCTCTTTCTGTTAACGCTAACAAATAAAGCTCTTTAGTGCTGATGGTCAGATTATGATGTATGGACTTTAAAAAAATGGTTTCACTTGGTTGTGTTGAGAGGAGTCCTCACTTGGAATCCTATGACCCAATTTTATTTTTGTTTTATTGTACCTGTACCGGCTCTCTGTAAATCATTTTGTGATTTTTATCTGTGAAAAGCACTATATAAATATAATGTACTTTATTTACCAAAAACCCTAACTAAGAGCAGACATCAATCAATGATATACAGTAGAGCACATGTACCTTGATGGCCTTGGCCGCTGCTGCCGCCTCATTGGCCACCTTCTCGTCAGCAGATACGAGCTCTTTCTTGGCGTCCACCTCCACAGTCTCCTTCTCGATCTTTGCCATCATCTTATCTGTGTCTGCAGAGGTTTGGACGAGCTCGGGCTGGAACTCTGTTAACTCCTTCTGCATCACTGACACCTGCACACATTGGACCCACAGACCATGACGTCAAACTTCTTTAAAGATCTTAAATTAAGGAACATTAACTTTTGTGAGCTGTAAGCAATGTTATAACACTGTTACATCATCAAAAACATATCTGGAGTTGTGTTTTGTTTTATTCACGTTTGATTAACCCCTTATTACTAGTCTTTCTACATCTCCAAAGTTCAAAATCCTCTGTTCCACCTTGTAATGTCAGAAAGTAGTTAGCATCTAACTTTTATCTTTTGTTCAGTAGAGAATGGAAATTCCATGGCTGAAATCATCCAAATGATTCTAGTGAAGGTGGACAGAGTTTAAAAAACACAGTGGAGCACTTCCTGTATTAATTAATTCTACAAACTCTAGAAACTTCAGGCTGTGTTTGCTAATGTGTGGATTAGGGCACCATTTCCATTTTACCTTTGGTTCAGTCGAGATTGCCAAGAAGTGAAGTAGTTTCTAAAACAAAAGCTGTAGGTTGAAAGTTTGGCAATTCCAGGGCTGCAAATGATCCACGTGATTCTACTGAAGGTGTATGGAGTTTTAAAACACAGGGCAGTGCTTCCTGTATTAACGCTCAATGACATCACGAGGTGTTTTGTTTTCAGTTTGAGAAAAGAACACAGCCTAAATATTCAGGATTTGTGTGGTAAACATTTGTGAATGAAACACAACGCAACTCCAGGTCTGTTTGTTATAAGGAAACTACATTATAACAGATCAGAAAACAGTGTAACATGGGCCCTTGAAGCCATGGTTGGTAAAAGGACCTGTGAGGAGGCGAACTCAAGCTTCTGCAGGCCCACGATGTATCTGTTGTGGGCCGTGTCCACCTCGCTCCTCTTGGCGTTAAGCAGAGTCTTGAAGGTGAGGATGAGCTCCAGGTACGAGGTGGGGGTCACGTAGTTGTGTCTCCTCAGTCTGGAGAAGTAGCGCTCAGACATGTCCCTCACGCTGGTCTGGAAGGTCTTACACATCTCCACCACTCTGCAAACAACCATGCACTGGTATCAGGGACGTGATCGTGAGACTTCCAAGTACTGATGGTTTGCAGCTGATGTCATCAACATTCCCTGGGAGAGTGATGCTAACTGTAGGCATGCTCTGTCTGAGGCGGTTAGATTTTGAGTTTTATTTTAACATAATCTGACCAGAGAGAATTTAGTTAGTTAGAATTAAAACAGGTGAGACAAAAAAGTTCATCTGACACCTCAAGAAAAAATACAAAATGGATTTAAAGAGCACATTTTCAGGAGCATGTGGTCAGTCCAAGCATTCATGGTTTTGTTTAAGAGTTTGATTTTCAACAAAAAGGTGAGTTACTAATTGAAAAACTGTTGGCTAATGCTGGCTAGCTTGTGAGCTTCAGACAGAGCAATGCCTAGAGTTAGCATCACACGCCCAGCAAATGACATCAGCTGCAAAGTATCAGTACTGATTAGCTTTTCCCCTCTTACTCGCGCCTGATGTCCTCCTCCAGCTCCACCTCCTCCAGGAACTTGTGGGCCACCATCTCCAGCGCGTCGTTGGGCCAAGCGTGGAACCAGTCAATGGTGCAGCAGTTTATGAGCGAAGGGAACATCCTCAGACGGTTCCTGAACGCATCTCCAATGGGGCTCATGGCTGGAGCACACGGAACAAGGGTGGAGAAGGTCAAGGGTGGAGAAGGTCAAGGGTGGAGAAGATCAACGATGGAGAAGATCGAGGGTGGAGAAGATCATTGTGGAGAAGATAAAGGGTGGAGAAGGTCAAGGGTGGAAGTGATCAAATACTGGTGCCAAATACTCTCAATTAATATATATTTTTTTATTTTTATTTTGCAAAATGGACTCATGTCTTTATCCATGTTAGAATGTTCCCTCATCAAAAACTCAACATGCTCTCACCATGTTCCTTTTATTGTCTTGAAAAAGCTACATTCACCCAAAACAACATATTTACATGTTATATAAATTACCACTTTTGTTTTGGACGCTCTCGGTCTGTCTTCCCTTTGCTCTCCGCACTAAGTTACTCCTCCTTCGGAGCTCCATAACAACACAATCAGCATCTCGCTAATGAAACTACTGCACATGGAGAGATTACTAAATTGCTCAAACATGCATGGATGACATCTAAAACCTCTTCAGACGTGTTTTTGATGAGGGAACATTGTTATAACATAAATGTAAAAAAAACCCTCTCTAAGTTTGGGGCTTTGGGATATGGAACACTAGTCACAGCCATAAATGTGCAGCACCAGTTAAATTATAATATTGTGAAAAGCCATTTAACTGACTAATTAACAAATTAAAGATTCTATTAAAAATTAAAAATTAAAAAAATATTGGCTTTCACTACTAATTACATATTTTGAAAAGTAATTCCAAAGAGATATTTTCCTTCCTCTTCTGTTAACCGTTTTTTTCCAGTTCTGACCAGTAATGAGAGAGAAGCAGAGCCACACTCATACCGAGAACAATGTGCAGGTTGGTCTTCAGCCTGTCTATGAAGTAGCTGTACATGGACAGTGGTGTGGGGTCGATCTTCTTGCCCTCCATGCGAGCGATCCCCTGCATCTTCTCAATGACGTCAGCGCGCTCGTCTGCTGCAAAGATATTGGGCACGTCTCCGGTGTTCAGGAGCATGTTTATATCTTCTAACATGGCTTCATCTTTGATCTGACTGTCATTGAAGAGGAACACCAGGCTCCTCCCCTCCACCCCAGCTTTGAGCATGATCCTCTTCAGGTCCTCTCTCCAGTCGTTCATGCTGTAGTTCTTTGTCAGCTCGATTTGGAACAGGATGTAGTCGTTTATGAAAGTGCCCAGTTTAGTGGAGCTCTGCCTGCCAGGAGGGAATTGAAAATCAGATGCTACTCGATAAAAAAAATAGTACTGAAACTAGATACTCATTTGAGCAGGTATCGATACTAAAAAAGTCGCATTCACAGGAACCTGAATGTCTTTAGGATGACCTTGAGCTGTATCAGAACAACTATAAGAGCACACAGACTAGTATACGCCCATGGACCACTATGGAACCTACAGGACCACTGAGGGAGTACACAGATATAAGGATAGAAAGTACTGCCATTTACTGTGGAAAATCAAAGGATATTGTCTAAAGAAAGAGAAAAGAAAGAAAGAAAGAGAAGAGCTGTAATCAACTAAAGAAATTCTTGTTGGACTAAAGATATCAGACTGCTCATTGACTGGTTGACTAAAAAGGAGGCATGGCAAAAGCTCTCAAAACTATTCTGTAACTCTCTGTATCAGACCCAAACTGCACTCACAAGTCCACACCTGCAGGGGGAGCTCATGTAAAAACTACCATTTATGCAGAAAAAAACCTCAACAGATCAATCGACTAGTGACTAAAATCTCACAGCCCTAATAAGATCGTGGGATCTGAATCTGTAATGCATATCGAGCACAGACTGTATAAAGAAGTGGACTAAGCGAATGTGATGTCACCTACAGAGTTCGGCTCCAGTCAAATGAAGCTGATTGAGGCTACAGTTATAGGAGCCAATTTGGAGCAGAGTTTCATATTTGGAATTCCGACCCCAAGTATCATAGCAACCAAAGAGCCAATTCAGGAGCCAGGCTGTTGAAGGTAACGCCTCTTCCTGCCCGCACCGCTGGTTTGGCAGGGAGCAAGCGCTTAACAATGCTGTCAATCAAACTTGTTGCTAACACTAGCGGGAGCAATTACGGGGAAAGAATGCGCCTGATTGGTCTGTTATTAATGTTCATATCTTAATTTTTGGACGAAATGGTCATGTAGAGCAGGTTAATACAAATATTTTAAAACCAAAATGACTAGGCTTACTGCAGCAGTTACAGAGAGATGAGCGGCGTTTTTTCAATAGAAAGCAAACTGGAGCGTCAGCTAGCAGGTTAACTATTTCCATTTATGTATACACTCTGTGGTATTGAATGTATTGTTTGAAATGTTAGTATGGTGACAACACTACCTGCCTGATCCTCCGATTCCGACCAACAGGAGGTGCCCGTTGTCTTGCTTGAGGACTCTGCAGATGCGGGACACGTGCTCAATGGCGAACTTGAACATTACCAGGCCCATGGGAGCCTTACTGCTGCTGTTGTACTCGTCCAGGTAGAACTCCATGACCTCCTGCAGCGCGTGGAGGTCCGTGATCTCGTCGTACGCTCTGGAGTCGGCGTCGGGTTTGGCGTAATCCCCAAAAAACAGGCTGCGGATGTGCTCGTCTGTGATCTTTCCATCTGGGCTGAGGTGACAGAGGAGCTGCGAGGAAGGGGACATTTGACATAGGTTAAAGGTGCACTGTGGAACCTTTCTGGTGGAGGGTCCGCTACCTACTTGTCTCCATGGAGATGTTATTGCTTTGCCTAGAATGTTCCATGGTGTGACATTAAACATATCCATCTAGTATGAATTCATAATGGGTGTTTCTGTTGCTCAAAAATGGAACGATTCTCTCTGAATAGGGGCGACTCTCCACAGATCTGACCTGTAATATAGCCTATAGTTGTCTCCTTTGTGATAGTTTAATCTTTACCGTGGCACATTCTAGACAATAACATTTCCATGAAGACGAGCAGGTGATGGGCCCTCCATCAGAAATGCACCTTTAAAGGAGCTGTACTTGATTTTTACTCTCTTAAAAATGTGGAAAAACAAAACTAGCTAATTTTTAACAGTTCACAGAAAGTTAGTCCTCATTAGAGACGCACGATCCAGCATTTTCAGTTCTGATATCGATTTCGATAATATGGCTTTAAGAATCAGCAGATACCCCATATCAACTGATACCAAAAACTGCATTTATTTCCTTTAAACAAAAATAAGATAAAACTGATCCAAATGTGTATGTATCTGTTACTTATCTCTCATGTAACATTATAAGACTATAAGATTATACTCCTTACTTACCTCATGCATTCAGAGCATCCTAATTATTCACCAGGATGACTTTAACAACAACTAGCATGCTAACAATGCACTTCCTGATTATTGGACAATATGCTTTATAATTAGATGCAGATAGTACACAGTGGATTTATTTTGACCTCAAAAGCGCCGAAAAAATCCGGCACAGACTCTTTACTGAATACTTAAATACTATTGTGACCGATTGTATCGGAGGTAAAGAGTTGAGTCGTATTCCATGGCCCCACCTTGTCGACGCTCTGTTTAAAGTATCCGGACGTCCTCTGTTTGACGATGGTGAAAAAAGCCTCTTTGTCTTCGTCGTTTATGAGTCTGTCCTGGAAAACTCGATAGACCTCATGGATCCACAGGCGGATCAGTTTGTCTCCATCCTACCACAAAAAGAGACATTTAATCAAACACTGTCAACAGTAACACAACAGGGGGGTGAGCACTGTGGCTGGACCTGCATGTGTGTGTGTGGAGCCAGCAGCACTCCCCTGATCACCCGGGCGAAGTCTCTCAGGTTAAAGATGTAGTGAGACTTGGACGGAGTGGGCAGGAACACTTCCATAGCATCTTTATACACGGCCAGTGTGGCCTGCACCATCATCTTCCCCAGTCTGTACAAACACACACGTGAGAAATACTGTGGAGAAGTCAAAGATCAGCAGAAAACATCAGACGCATCATTGGGCGACACTGAGCCTATTCCCTGCAGATTATGCCCTTTTTTAAAATTTGATTTTGAGATCTTATAATTTTCTAAAAGGAAAACCCACAAATGTTTCACCTGATGATTTATCAAGCCTGACAAGAGCTGTGTCTGAATGTCCATCCTGACCCCTGACCCCTGACCCCTTACTCCTGACTCCTGACCCCTCACTCACTACACAGGCCTGGACTTTAAAGTGCACTCATTCACAGAGAGACTTTTTCACATGACACTGGTGTTTGGATTAACAAAAGTTAAACTTTTTAAACATGAATTTCTGTACTAAATAATGATATGATTACACGCTGGCTAACAAATATTTATGGATGTATATTAATCAAGTTTTTGTGATGAACTAGAACACATCCAGCTGGAACTTAAAAAGCTCTGTTCCACCTTGTGAAGCAGTTAGTTTTCAATTAAAACAGCTACATTTTACCTTTAGGTCAGAATAGACTGGCAGTTCCAGGGCTGAAATCATCTAACTGATCCTAGTGAAGGTGTATTTAGAAACACAGTGGAGCACTTCCTGTATTACCGCATGACATCACAAGGTGGAACAGAGCATTTTCCATTTGAGAAAAGAACTCAACCTAATTATTCAGAGTTTGTGTGTTAAACATGTGTGAATGAAACAAAACACAAGTCCAGGTCTGTCTGTGACGAGGAAACATTAACATAACATAGATCAGAAACAGTGTAATATGGGCCCTTTAAATTATCCAAAAAACACAAAGCTGTTACAATATTTAGTCTGTGTTTACTGGTCCTACCTGTAGAACGAAGCGTCAAAGCCTTTGCTGAAATGCCAGTCTGTGATGGCACTGAAGATCTTGGTGAGAGTCTCATCATCAAAGGAGTCAAAGGAGACGACGTTCAGGTGACGACTGAACCGGCCTGGAGGTCAGAACATCCACAACATCAGAGGTACAACAACATCAGAGCGACAACAACATCAGAGCTTCAACATCAGAGAGACAATAACATCAGAGAGACAATAACATCAGAGCGACAACAACATCAGAGCTTCAACATCAGAGAGACAATAACATCAGAGAGACAATAACATCAGAGCGACAACAACATCAGAGCGACAACAACATCAGAGCTTCAACATCAGAGAGACAATAACATCAGAGAGACAACAACATCAGAGAGACAACAACATCAGAGCAACAACAACATCAGAGAGACAACAACATCAGAGAGACAATAACATCAGAGCGACAACATCAGAGCGACAACAACATCAGAGCTTCAACATCAGAGAGACAATAACATCAGAGAGACAATAACATCAGAGCGACAACAACATCAGAGAGACAACAACATCAGAGCTTCAACATCAGAGAGACAATAACATCAGAGAGACAACAACATCAGAGAGACAACAACATCAGAGCAACAACAACATCAGAGAGACAACAACATCAGAGAGACAATAACATCAGAGCGACAACATCAGAGCGACAACAACATCAGAGAGACAATAACATCAGAGCGACAACATCAGAGCGACAACAACATCAGAGAGACAACAACATCAGAGCGACAACAACATCAGAGCGACAACAACATCAGAGCGACAACAACATCAGAGCGACAACATCAGAGCGACAACAACATCAGAGAGACAACAACATCAGAGCGACAACAACATCAGAGCGACAACAACATCAGAGAGACAACAACATCAGAGCGACAACAACATCAGAGCGACAACAACATCAGAGCGACAACATCAGAGCGACAACAACATCAGAGCGACAACAACATCAGAGCGACAACAACATCAGAGAGACAACAACATCAGAGAGACAATAACATCAGAGAGACAACAACATCAGAGAGACAACAACATCAGAGCGACAACAACATCAGAGCGACAACAACATCAGAGCGACAACAACATCAGAGCGACAACAACATCAGAGAGACAACAACATCAGAGAGACAATAACATCAGAGAGACAACAACATCAGAGAGACAACAACATCAGAGCGACAACATCAGAGCGACAACAACATCAGAGCTTCAACAACATCAGAGAGACAACAACATCAGAGAGACAACAACATCAGAGAGACAATAACATCAGAGCGACAACAACATCAGAGCTTCAACAACATCAGAGGAACGACAACATCAGAACGACAACAACATCAGAGAGACAACAACATCAGAGCGACAATAACATCAGAGCGACAACAACATCAGAGCGACAACAACATCAGAGAGACAACAACATCAGAGCGACAACAACATCAGAGAGACAACAACATCAGAGAGACAATAACATCAGAGCGACAACAACATCAGAGCGACAACAACATCATAGCGACAACAACATCAGAGAGACAACAACATCAGAGCGACAACAACATCAGAGCGACAACAACATCAGAGCGACAACATCAGAGCGACAACAACATCAGAGAGACAACAACATCAGAGCGACAACAACATCAGAGAGACAACAACATCAGAGAGACAACAACATCAGAGAGACAATAACATCAGAGCGACAACAACATCAGAGCGACAACAACATCAGAGCTTCAACAACATCAGAGGAACGACAACATCAGAACGACAACAACATCAGAGCGACAACAACATCAGAGCGACAACATCTAACCTGTGAGGAGTGCAGTCAGAGGTGGGGAGTACATTTACTTGGGTAACTTTTTAGAGTAACTTTCCTTTAAAAGTACTTTTCTACCAGCATACTTTTACTCCTACTTGAGTAATATTTGTACTGATGTAACAGTAGTTACTTGAGTAAAACTTGTTTCCTCTTCCCACTGTGAGTCTAAAGTGACAAAAACTTTATGTGAGAATCTGAAATTATTTGAACGTTTGTTTCTTGCAGCTCCTTCAGATCTGATTTAGTTTGTCTCATTTTTGTGTCTGTCGTTCGAAAACTGCAGATTTTGTGCATTATTTAATGTTCTGTCCTTCAAATTACATAAACTTTGAATAAATCAGATGTTACTCTTTCCTTTACTTGAATAGAAGTTTTACCTACTCAAGTATATACTTACTCTTACTTGAGTAATTTCTTGAACCACTACTTTGTACTTTGAGTAATATTATTTTGAAGTAACGCTACTTTTACTTTGTACAATTTTTGGCTGCTCCACCCACCTCTGAGTGCAGTAATACCTACCTGTAATGTCATTCTTGCCACCACCAGGGGGCCCCATTGCAGACATGAAGAGCACATCCACGATGTTGATCCTGGAGGTGTCCTTCTTGTCGTACCAGTGCTGATGGTCGATCCACTGTCTGAGCAGCTCAATGGGAGGCTGCGCTCCATAGATCTCTTTTGCCGGCATGTTCAGGTCATCTGTGAGCGAAACGGAGAAATAAGAAGGAAAAATACTCTATAAGAAAGTTTTGATACTGAAATTTCAAGGAATGAAAGGAATAAACTCAATACTCAATACACAATGATAATAAAAACACTCTTTGTTTAGCCAGTATACTGTGATTTTCCACATTAAATAGTAGTACTGACCCACATAGATGACGCACTTCTTTCCCACTGGCGGTCCGAACACGCCCTTCCTGCGGCGGTCCAGCTTCGCCATGATGATGTCCTGCGTCTGATTGGCCGAGGTGCGCGCAGAGAAGTTGATGCAGTTGGGGGTGTATTGTTCCTTGGGCAATTTGACCAGGAAGCCGTTGTTGATGACAGATTTGCCGGTTCCGGTGGGCCCCACGAACAGCATGGGCACCTCATGGGCCAGGTACGTGCGCAGGAAAAACAGCTGTCGGGCGGTCTCCATGGTGGGGATGATCAAGTCTGACACCTGGGCATAGGAGACACAGAGGGAGAGCTGTTGACTTCACATTCAATGTAATGCGATATTGCGAGAGCCCACCGGAGTGGCACTTTCACTGTTTGACCTGTGTGGGAATATGGCAGCTAGGGTTGTGCAAAAATAACAAAATATTGATGTATCGTACTGTTTAATGTGATACAGTGTCGATATTGTGGCTGTCGTATCAATATATCGCCAAGAGTATTTTTTGGTTTACTAAATTATTTTGTTACAGCTACAGTTTTGTTGCTTGTTTAGTGGAAGAAACTCATTTATGCGACACATTTGACATTTTCACTGTTTTGATGATTAAAATGTTTGTGTTTGATTTGAACTTTGCACAAGACGAGGTTTAACAAAGACTTTTAGTATCACAGCCATGATTTAGCTGTTATTTTTTATTGAACCGTATCGAATCGATTTGTAATATATCGTATCGAATCGAAAGCTCACTGTATGGAGATACGTATCATATTGTGGGATATGTATCGGGGTATATATCGTAATGGTAACTTCTTAATGATACCCGGACCTAGTAGCAGCTGAATTAAAAAATATTCTCTATGACAAAAACCTCGTGTTTTGGCATTTACATGGTTTCAAATCTTCAGCGAATATTTCCAACACCGTTTCTCTGACTCTCCCTTCAAGCCCAAGCGCTGCTGTGAGTACTTGCCTTTTCTTCTAACAAGTCTCCAGATACTAACTTCACTTTTCCAGCATTTGTATGGCCAAACATCGGCACTGGAAACCACCTCTGCAGCCATGTAAACGCCAAAACACGAGGTTCTTGTCGTAGAGAAGTGGAAAGTCAACAGAGCATTTGAATTCTTCTAGAACTGAAAAGGAACAGATATTTTTAAGTGAGTGGTTTTGTGGTTTTGATAATTCTCTAATGCATCTTAATTTGGTGGAATTAATACCTGTTGTGAGAAGCCGTTTGTGTAGAAACACTAAAAAATATGTTGAAAATTACAGGAAGTAGAGAGCTCTATTTTACAGTCCCATTTATTTTAGAGAGTACTTTAAACATTATTTCTACAAAATGAAGGCGTTTTCTTCTATTTTTATTTGTTAAAAATATTTTCTGTGTACATGAAGATGTTTTAGACCAGTGGTTGCTAGGTAACAGTTCAGTAACAATTCCATGTCATGATTTCCAACCAGGAAGTCAAATGTTACACCTAAAAAAAATTGCCAAAATGAGAAAAGAATTATACAATTTTTAGCTAAACCTTAAATATAATGTAAGGGTGTTTTAGTGAAATGAGTGGTTCAGCTTGTTATAGGGACTTTAAAGGTGAACTGCGGAACTTTTTTGGTGGAGGGTTCACTACCTGCTTGTCTCCATGGAGATTAGGCTTAGACTTAGACAAACTTTACTGACCCACAAGGAAAATTACTTGGACATAGGAGCTCACACATCACAATATATTACAATAACAAGTAAAAAATATAAAAAAACTTCTAAAAAACTTCTAAAAAAAAAAAAAAAAAAAAAAATAGCAAGAGACTGGTGTCAAAAAAGATGTTATTGCTTTTCCTGGAATGTTCCATGGTATGACTTTAAACATATCCATCTAGTATTTATTCATTACAGGTGTTTCTGTTACTCAAAAATACAGTAAATCCTTCTGTGAATAGGGGCGCCTCTCCACAGATCTGAACTGTAAAGTAGCGTAGTGCTGTAACCTGCTCGTCTCTCTTGTGATAGACTGTTTAATCTATACTGTGGAACATTCTAGACAAGGTGATGGCGGACCCTCCACTGGAAATGTTACGCAGTGCATCTTTAAATAAAAGCTTTTGATTAGCTCCATTCACCGCCACAGCTTAAGAAAGAGCGTTACCAACGAAAAAAAATAATCTGGTGAAAGTTGGTTCCATAAGAGTGACTAGGCCTGTCAACATAAATATTACACGACAACTAAACTACACAGACTTATCGTTCAAGATGTGATGGATGGAAATAGTGGAAATAGTTTTTAAGGGTCAGTATTTACAGTGAGTACTTTTTCTATACTATGGGGAATTGTTGGTTATTTTTTTCTGCAATATGACAAAACTGGAGCTGTAGAAGGTTAAATTATGAACTATAGAATTACTATTTACTAAAGTGTTATTTATTTATTGCAGCTCACAAGAATTCATTTTGTGTAATATCTGACCTTTAAACTAAATATTGTGTGTAAATGTTATAGGTACCAAGCTTTATAAAGTATATTTTTTCCACAAACATCTCCACGGACCTTTTTGGAGGATATAAAGTGGAAAATAAATCAGAAAATCAGATGTCCGGATATTACAGATGTTGTTGGGGGCTGAATTCCTGATCTTAGACTCACGTTTGCTTTTGGTGAAATGGTGTTCTCTGCTGCGGTGATTGAATCTGTCCAAACGTTCCACTGGCCCTGTCCCCCCTTATGGAAGTAGTAATCATAGACCGAACCTTCCAAACACAAAAACATAATATTATTCATCTTAGTAATGCATTTATTGCACACAAATAACTTTATAAGTTTAAAACTGTCAATATTTAAAGGTCCTATGTTAAACAAAACTGAGTTCTGTGAGATTTAAGTCGTGTTCTAATGTTGTTCTTCATCAAAAACACCTGGAGTTGTGTTTGTTTCATTCACATGTTTGAGGAACTCTTTATTATTAGTCTGTCTACATCTCCAAAGCTCCAAACGCTCTGTTCCACCTTGTGATGTCATCAAGTGGTAGTTTTCAAGTGAACAGCTCCTTTTACTTTTAGTTCAGCAGAGATCAGCAATTCCAGGACTGAAATGATCCAAATGATTCTAGTGAAGGTGAGTTTAAAAACACAGTGGAGCACATGTATCACCACATGATGACATCACAAGGTGGAACAGAGCGTTTTCTGTTTTCTGAGAGAAGAACTCAGCCTAAATGTGTAGGGTTTGTGTGTTAAACAAATGAAACAAAACACAAACAAATCACAACTCCAGGTCTGTGTGTGATGAGGAAACGACATTAGAACATCAGAAAACAGAGTAAATGAGCCGTTTAAAATACGGCGTTGACGGTTCTTAACGCCATAACCCTGGTCTAAACCGGGCACCTCTCTCTGGGAACAGGTGGTTCTTCTTGAGTTTGATGCTCTTGGGGCGGGGGTGCTCCTCTCTGGTGCCCAGGAGCAGCTCTCTGTAGAACAGGTCAAACTTCTTGCGGCTGTCTCCGGTGATGGTCCCTCCCAGAGTCCACACCACCGAGAACAGGAACAGGCCCTGCAGCCACACGGTGATCTGCTGCCCGGACATGGAACGGTCACCTCCAGGCTCAGAGGCGGCTATTTCATCTGCAAAAGAAAAGGAACATTAAGAAGGAAGATGAGACGACTTACACAACCAGTCCAAGTTTGTAATAGTTTTAATTTATGTTTCTTCTTTATTTTCGTGAATTTTTGCATTGTAAATTCTCCCTGAAGTAGCGTTGTCACAATACAAATATTTCAAACTTGATTTCAGTACTAAAGAATAGACTTGACAACACTGATAATAAAAAACCCTCTTTCTTTACACAATATACTGTGATTTTCCACATTAAATGACAGTATTTTCTCTTCTATTCCCATTCTATTAGTTTCCATAGTGGTCCATGGGCGTATACTAGTCTGTGTGCTCTTATACTTGTTCAAGATCGTTATAAAGACATTCAGGAAAGGGTTTTAGAGTTTTTTTTAGCATCGATATTTTCTCAAATGAGTATCTAGTTTTGATACTAGTTTCATTATCAGTTAATATCTGATTTTCAATACTTTTGACAACCCTGCACTGAAGGCATCAAAACTATGAATGAACACATATGGAATGTAGTTAACAATAAAAAAAAAACAGCCTCAGATTTTCGATTATTTTAAAGCTTCTCTTTGTTTTGATCACTGCTTTGCTCAGGCACAGCTGTGAAGTGTAAACCATCTCACAGACTTCATTATAAAGATCATTGACAGAAGGTTTTGAAGGGTTTGCAGCACTGTCCACAAAGCAAAGGGTGGATACTGTGAGGATTTCAATTAAAAATATAAAATATAGTTGAGTTATTTCACTTTTTTCTTTGTTACATAATTCCCAAAATCTTGCTTCATGTATTTGACTCTTCTGTATAAAAGTAGTAAACATAAAATGATGCTGAAAAACTTGTCCATGCTTTTGTCACTTCGAGGTTAGACTACTGTAACTCCCTGCTTGCAGCTTGCCCTAAAAGCTCTATAAAAAGCCTTCAATTGGTTCAAAATGCAGCAGCAAGAATACTAACAGGTACTAAAAAACGAGAGCACATTACTCCAGTATTAAAAAATCTTCATTGGCTTCCGGTTGAGTTTAGAGTAAAATTTAAAATTCTTCTTCTAACCTATAAAGCTGTAAATGACATGGCCCCTTCCTACATTAAAGATGAAATTGTACCTTATCATCCTAACCGTTCACTCCGCTCTCAAAATGCTGCACTATTGGTGGTTCCTAGAGTCGCTAAAAGTACTTTAGGAGGTAGAGCTTTTAGGTACCAAGCACCCTTGTTGTGGAATCAGCTCCCTGCTCATGTCAAAGAAGCTGACACAGTCTCTACATTTAAGATTAGGCTCAAAACGTTCCTCTTTGAATCAGCTTATGGTCAGGTCAGTTAGGAACAGAAACTAAACCCATAGGCCTAGTTAAGCTGCTCTAGGAGATATATTACTGGGGAAACTATGGCAACTTGAGCACTGTCCTCTGGTTTCTCCTACTTTTTCTCCTCCTACTGTTAAGAATATTCAATTACTAGTTCATTCGTAGTCTGTTCTTTGCTATTCACATGTTGTCCCTGTCCCACTCCCTTTTGGGGAGTGTAACTGTTTCAGATGCTGCTGTTCCAGTTTGGACCGCTGCTGCCCCCTAGTGTCGAGGACCTGGACCCCTCCTCTCCTTCCCTGTCCTGGATTAACTGTCCTCGTCCTGCTAGATTAGTAGTTTCATCTGCCTGTCCGTCCTTAGGAGTGGATCTCTCCTTCACTGTGGTTCTCCTCGAGGTTTCTCCGTTTTCCCATTGGGTTTTTTGGAGTTTTTCCTTGCCGAGAAGGAGGGTCTAAGGACAGGAGATGCTGGGACAATCATCCATTTGCCTGCTTGTTGTTGAACATTCTGTATTTTTGTTTTATGAATGTTTCTTCTGCTTATTAATCAACAATTTTGTGAAGTCCGCCGAGATAACTCTTGTTGTGATTTTGGGCTATACAAAAATAAATTGAATTGAATTGAACATAAAAACCCAACACTGAATGAGAGTGTGTCCAAACTTTGACCAGGTCGTGTGTGGGATTTCCAGACTTACCCATGAGGCACGAGTACAGCCTCATTAAACTAAAGGTCAAATGAATGGGGGAGGTCTGGATGAAGAAGCGGCACTCTCTGTCAATGAAGTCCAGACACGGAGGAACCAGCCAATCAAAAAGGTCCACTATCTGTTACCAAGGAAACGACATAAACAGTGTTCAGTGTTTTGTTGAAGTCGTCACGTATGAAGTAAAACCAGTGAAACATCTGGTATTTATTACACAAAATAAGGGCCCATGAGACACTGTTCTCTGATCTGTTCTAATGTGTTTCCTCATCACAAACACACCTGGAGTTGTTTTCTTTCATTCACAAACGTTTAACACACAAAACCCACATATTTAGGCTGAGTTCTTCTCTGTTCCACCTTGTGATGTCATCATGTGGTAATACAGGAAGTGCTCCACCATGTTTTTAAACTCCACTCACCTTCACTAGAATCATTTGGATCATTTCAGTCCTGGAATTGCCGAGCTCTACTGAACTAAAGGGAAAAGGAGCTGTTCACTTGAAAATTACCACTTCATGACATCACAATGTGGAACAGAGCGTTTGGAGCTTTTTGGAGCTGAAGACGGACTGATAATGCAGGATTACTCAAACGTGTGAATGAAACAAAACACAAGTCCTTATATCTATATTACAATTATTACAATTTCAAACTCGATTTTGATACTAAGGAATAGAATTCCAGCACAAATATTCCAATATTCCAGTACCACAGTGATAATTAAAAAACTATTTAGACAGTTGAATGTAATTTTTAGCAATAAATAACGTATATTACCATGAGGCCTTATATCTGTGTAATCCTTCAGTTGTCCAGGTTTATGTGGTATTCTTAAAGTTCAGATTCAGCTCAAGATCATTCTAAAGATGTTCATGGAAGGTTCATTTCTGTCAATGATTTTTAGTATTGATACCCGCTCAAATTAGTATCTAGTTTCAATACTATTTTTAAAATCAATTTGTATTTTCGATACTTTTGGCAGCTCTAAATAGAATATGATGAAATGTTCCAAAAGTGTCTTTAGCAGAATGAGGAGCTCACCAGTTCTCTGTGCTCTGTGTCCAGGCTCTGGGGCAGTGTGTTCATGTACGAGTCTCTGAGAGGAGCCCAGCCCAGCTGATGGGGCTCCATGTAGATCATTCCACATCTGGAGGATCCAAACATACAAAACATGAACACTTTTCACCACTACTAATACAACAACCAGTTTTATTCTTATTATGAACCTGAAGGATCTTATTCACTACAGATGATAATAGATTAAAGTGCATTTGAGGTGTTCATATTTTTCTTGTTTCATCATCATAAACAGTTTTCCTATTTTAAAACTTCTTTGCCACTGCAAAGCATTAGTTCCCAGCGGTCCCCGTCCAAGTCCCACCCAGGTCCAGCCTCAGAGATCAGTCTCCTCACCTGCTGACCGTGGCTGGAGACGCCTGCTCCAGATCTGCTGGTTCAAAGATCAAACTCATCTTGGGGCTCATCTGGATGATCTCTCCACTCATGAGACACAGCTGAGACAAAGACACCAACACGACCGGGAGTCAGTGATTATAACCGTCTCGTACAGAAGGTCTGGGATATTTTAAAGGACCAATATTAATCTATTTTCTGATCTCTGTTCTAATGTTGTTTCTTCCTCAAAAACAAACCTGGAGATGAGTTTTGTTTCATTCACATGTTTGAGTAACATTTTATTATTAATCTCCAAAGCTCAAAATGGTCTGTTCCAAAATGGTAGTTTTCAAGTGAACAGCTCCTTTTACCTTTAGTTCAATAGAGCTAGAGATCGGCAATTCCAGGGCTGAAATAATCCAAATGATTGTAGTGAAAGTGTGTGGAGTTTAAAAACACAGTGGGGCTCAGTCTAAATCTGCAGGTTTGTGTGTTAAACTCGTGTGAATGAAACAAAACACAACTCCAGGTTTGTGACGAGGAAACGACATTAGAACACAGATCAGGGCCCTTTAATCTCACGTCTGCACCTTCTTGTTGTCGTCCAGCACAGTGTTCATGTTCTCGATCCACACGGCGTCAATGGGCCCGTCAAAGATGATCCACTGACGGTCGTCCGAGGTGGAGATTGCCTGGTTCCTGTAGGACGTGGCCAGGACTCCGTCTGACCACTCGTGACTGACGGTGTCGAAGCAGCCGTACAGCTGCCCCATGGTGATGGACTTAGGGTTTATGATGCAGTAGTTCACAGCAAACTCCTCCATCAGGTTTTCTGTAGGAGAAAGGGAGGGAGGGGGAGAGAGAAGAGAGATGAGAGAAGAAAGAAGAGAAAGAGCAAGAGAGACAGAAAGAGAAGAGGGAGAGAAGAAAGAGACAAAGTGCTTCAGTGTGAAAACAGTGCTTTATAAATCTGATGCATTGTGTTTATTTTTACCTTTGTACAAATCTCCAAGAGCAGCAGCCAGGACTTTGTAGGCCGAGGTCTTTCCTCCCAGAGGATCTCCAACAATCATGAACCCGTGTCTCACCAACATCATCTCATACACCTGCAGCATCAGAGAACTGCAACAGTCACAAAATGCTGCTAACACTGAATAAAAGGACGCACAAATGTCAGACCAGAGCCTGTTAATACTTAATACTTTACACAAAAGTGAAATACCTGAATGATTTTCCCGATGAACCAGGGCACAGGCTGCAGGTTGAGTTTTCTGATGTTGTCGTCCAGGGCCTTGAGAAGGAGGTCGTAGTCTGGTTTTGGAAGGACAACTCCAGGAAACAAATCAGAGATGATGCCCTGGACAACCAGAGGGATTCATTAAACTGTGCTTTTCCACAAAATATCTAAAAAATGAATTCATAAATGATGAACCTGATCATTTCTATTAGTGAGTAGAACTTAGAACTCTGTATATACTCTACTATATTTTAAGTGTGTATGATTCTATCATTTTGACTTAATTTGATGGGGTAATACCTGTCGTAGATATAATTATAGTTTTACACAATTTGGGAAGAAAAGTTGAAAAATATGTTAACAATTAAAGGAAGAACAGATAGTGCCACACTGATGACATCACACTGGGAGAACTGTCCAAAAGATTGGCACAATTTACACAAGAAACACATTTTTCTGATATTTGAAACTTTAATTCAACAAAATAAAGGTGTTTTTTAAATATTTTTATCTGTCATATAATAATTTCTGTGACAGCTTTGAGTTTGTGATGTTTTGTGTGTGTGATTTCTAACCAGGAAGTACAATTTGAAACCTAAAAAAATGGCCAAAGCAGGGAAAGATTTTTATGGGGGTTTCTTCAGCAAAATTTTAAATATAATGAATTTAACTGTGTTTAAGTAAAAAGAGTGGTCCTGTGATAGGAACTTTAACAATATTAACTCTACCTGCCCCCACATCTGTATTCAATCGTATTATTAAAAAACTATACACAAAAAAAAAGCAGATTTAGTGTTTAGTCGCACTTTAAATTTGATCAAAACTTGGCTTCTCCATTAAATGCATGTTCTCACCTGAAAGAGGGGCACATCTTGGGCTAGAAACTTGGCCATGTTGACGTCCATGAGCGCCCGCAGCAGCAGCACACTCTCGTCCTCTCGGGGGTACTTCAGTTTGAGGTTCCCGGCGGCGGTCAGCACAGACTTCACCGCCCTCATGCCGTAGTCATAGTGATGCTGAGACGAGAGCTGCTCCGAGCACAGGCGGTACGTGGCCACGATCTTCTGCGCCAAACTGAGGAGGAAATATAATAAATCAAACTTAAAGGTGCACTGTGTAACTTTTCTGATGCAAGGTAAAAGAGAGAGAGAGAGAAAAATCTCCATGGAGATATTATTTTGTCTGGAATGTCCCGATGTGGCATTAAATGGATTCATCTTTCATTTACTCAGTAACGTGGGTTTTTATTGAGTTCAAAACTTCTTACTGTGAGTGGAGCTCGCCTCTTCACAGATTTGACATGTAACTAAACTATGTGGCATCACCTACTGTCTCCGTAGAGATAAGTGCAATGCCATACTGTGGAATATTCCAGACAACATTCCCACAAAGAGAAGCAGGTGCCGGACCCTCCACCAAAAGTTACACAGTGTACCTTTAAGTGCATATGACAGGCTAGATTCATTTCACTAAAACATTTTTAATACATTACAAAAATCTAGTTTTAATTTCAGTACTGTTACCAAGCAACCATAATATTAACAAGGGCAAAACCTCACACAATTTTTATGATTAGCCTAATAAATAAATAATTGACCTTTATTTTGGATGGAAGTTTTGGTGTTGACATTGGTAGAAGGATTCTGTTGTAGATTCTGTTGTAGAACTCACCTCTACTATATGTATGTGTGTACTTTATACGTCTTTTTGTACTTTCCTTGTCAGCTTTTTTCCCACAAACTGACACTTAACTGAGGTAAAATCTGCACTTTAAATATAATAAAAAATGTGGTAATTATGTGAACCGTGTCAGTACCTGCGAGATTTGATGAAGCCCATGGAGTAAAGTGAAATCTCTCCTATGAGACCGTAATCTGGCACCATCATGGCCACAGTGCGGAACAGGGCCTGGAAAAGACACAGACAAAAAACACTTCACAAAAGATAATACAAGAAGCAGCCCGAGTACTCCATTTTTATTTTTAACATAATATTAGAACATACTGTGAGTAAAAGGAACTGTGTGTAGCCTGTGCGTAGCCTGTGCTTTTACAATCACCTCTGACCCTGTGTCTCCAGAGCGTTCTCCTGCAGACAGAGACACGTCCTGCAGACAGAGACACAGAGACAGAGACACAGAGACACGTCCTGCAGACAGAGACACGTCCTGCAGACAGAGACACAGGGACACGTCCTGTGTTTGTCTCAGTCTCAGTTTATGGACAGGCTCATGTGAAGCTCAGAACCTCCAGAATTCCCTCCCTGAGCTGCAGAGGCTGCACTAGCACTGACTCTGGGGTTTAGGGAGTGACCGTTCAGATCAGAGACATTTTAGGTTTAAACACACTGGATTTCAGCTTTGAACCAGCAACCCACATGAGAGAGTCATGTGACGCTCATTCTGCGTTCTGATTGGAGAATCAGCTTGAACCAAAATACCAATTTAATGTCCAATGTTTTTTTTTGTAATTAAGAATAAATCAGCATTAGAATTGTGATCAGTAAGAACAATATTTGACTTGTTTACCTCATATCTGTGGGACTTTATAGTCATATTTAAAATCAAAATCTTACACACAGTTCCTTTATGGTAAAAAATATTATATTAATTATAGTTATGTTAATGATGCCGTTTTCAACCCTCCGTATTAGCGAGGCTTTGGTGTCTGTCTCTGGTTCCTGTAGTCTCTGTGGTGAGTGAACCCCTTCTAGTGTCTGTATCTCTGTCTTTTTTCCACGGTTGTACCTTGAGGTTGTCAGGCAGCTCGGCTCTCCCGGCGTATCCAGGGTTCATGGTGATGAAGACGGAGCAGGTGGGGTTGAGGGAGAGCTCCGTCCCCTCGAACATGAACTTCTTCAGGTTTTTAGCTATGGCCTGTTGTATGCACAGGATCTGCTGAGCCACCACAGACAGCACCTCCACCTGACAGCACCAGGGCAGTTAATATAGAGCGCAACAGTGGCAGGGCATCTGTGATTCTGGAAGTAAAATTCCCATTTAAAGGTCCTATATTACACAAAATTGACTCTGGTGAGCTTTAAGCCTCATTAGAATGTTCTCAAAAACATACCTGGAGTTTTTCATTCACACATGTTTGAGTAACCTTTTATTATTCATCTCCAAAGCTCAAAATGCTCTGTTGCACCTTGTGATGTCATGAAGCGTTAGTTTTCTAGTTAACCTCCTTTTACCTTTGGTTCAATAGAGATGAGCAATTTCTGGGCTGAAATCATCCAATTTAATCAGCACTTCCTGTATCACCACATGACATCACAAGGTGGAACAGAGTGTTTACTCTTTGAGGGAAGAGCTCATCCTAAATCTGCAGGTCTGTGTGTTAAACGTGTGAATGAAACAAAACACAACTCCAGGTCTGTTTGTGATGAGGAAACAACATCAGAACAGAGTTTTGAGCTTGGAAAGTGGAACAAACTCCAAACAGGATGCGGTTAAACTAGAGCAAATGGCGCTCTGAAAAACATTTAGGATTTTAAAGACGGGGCATTACAGTTCTATGGGGAATTAATTGTAACATATAACATATTTAGATCACCATGTTTCCTTTTATTGTTTTAAAAATGCTGTATTTGCCAAAAAACAGTGTATTACTCAAACATGCATGGATAACTCTAAAGCCTCTTCAGGCATGTTTTTGATGGGAACATTAGAACATGGGTATAGAAGCTCTAAAAAAGTTAATTTTAATTTGTATATATAAAAATTACCTCTCTTAAATGAAACAAATGTTTTACTTGACAGTCCCAGGATTTTAGGGGCCCAGGATTGGACCCTCTTCATATTAATTTATATTAGAGGGGGGCTCATGTGAGGCTTCTTGCCCCAGGCTCCCAAAATTCTGTCAATGGGCCTGGTCATAAGTTAACACATAGCTCGTTTCCCTCCTTAAAAATATTACGCTATTTTTTTTTTAAAGAAAAGTCTGTGAGGAAAAATAATAGGATTTACACTTCCAGAACCTTAATTTGCAGGTCACACGTGTCTCAGTCGTACCTCGATTCGGTTGAACTCATCGAAGCAGGCCCAAGCTCCTGACTGAGCCAGTCCTTTAAAGAACTTACTCATGGCTTTGTAATCCAGACCATCGGAGCAGTTAAACACCACACACTGGACACACACAACACAACAGCATCATCTCACAACAGCACAATAAAAATCAGAGGAAACTCACACTCTGCTTTCGACTGACACCACAACACTGTAGAATCCCTATAGTTTAAACAGAGCTGGAGACAGGTCAGAATTCTCAGGGGGAATTTGTTTTAAATGTCCTATATCACACAAAACTGACTCCTGTGTGCTTTAAGCCATGTTCTAATCTTGTTACCTCATCACAAACAGACCTGGAGTTATGTTTGGTTCATTCACATGTTTGAATAACACTATTATTAATCTGTCTACATCTCCAAAGCTCCAAATGCTCTGTTCCACCTTCTGATCTTTTAGTTTTTGTTCAGTAAAGACGGGCAATTCCAGGGATGCAAATTATTCAAACAATTCTAGTGAAGGTGCATGGAGTTTAAAAACACAGTGGAGCACTTCCTGTACTATGACATGACATCACAAGGTGGAACAGAGTGTTTTCTGTTTGAGAGAAGAACTCAGTCTAAATCTGCAGGGTTTTGTGTGTTAAACATGTGAATGAAACAAAACACAACTCCAGGTCTGTTTGTGATGAGGAAACGACATTAGAACATAGATCCAAAAATTCCATAATACAGAACCTTTAAGTGTGAGACTGCAGATTTGTTGACCTGGTTTATGGTTCTTATCTATAATTCCTGGGCCTATTCACATGAAACAAAGACTGGCACAGAGTTCAGTGTCTTCTGTGTCATTTGCTGAGGGACAACAGATGGAAATGCTTCTTCTTCTTTACTATAATCTGGCATATTTACAATTACAGATGTTCATTAATATGGACTCCCAATAAAAATAAATAAATTCAAACACAAA
This sequence comes from Taenioides sp. WSHXM2023, assembly GCA_029959045.1. Lineage (NCBI taxonomy): Eukaryota > Metazoa > Chordata > Actinopteri > Gobiiformes > Gobiidae > Taenioides > Taenioides sp. WSHXM2023. The sequence continues at coordinate 29,983,353 of CM057097.1, read as the reverse complement.
GACATGATTGTATTTGACGTTTATGAAGCCGATCCCACACAAACAGTGATAAGGTTTGTGGGTTTTATGTGGGGTTTTTAATTTACAGCAAATAGTTGCATACTGTAGGCTCTTGCCCACCACCTGTGATTTTAGGATGTTGTCAGATTCTAGAACATGAAGGTTTCCTGGTACCTCCCCTGATTCTGTGATACCTGTTTGGCCAAAGCTTTTGCCAGGTCCTTTGTGGTCTCAGTTTTGCCTGTTCCAGCAGGTCCTTCAGGAGCTCCCCCCAGGTTCAGCTTCAGAGCCCCCATCAGAGTCCTACACAAGAGAAACGAGGTGGTGAGTGGAACAGGTTAGACTCATTTTACTAAAACACAGTAAGATAATTTTATTAGTAGTATATTATATATCAACATTTTGCTAAAAAAATGGCTAAAAACATTAACATTTTCCCCCAGTTTGGCTATTTCTAGGTTTAAAATATTACTTCCTGGTTACTTCTTGACACTAGAGAATCTGGGCCAAAACTCCCCTAATGTACACAGAGATATTTTCTGAGAAATAAAATGATACGAAAACACCTTTGTTCTATTGAAATAATGTTTAAAATATCAGAAATAAAATGTTTCTTGAGTGTAAATTGTGCCAAACATCTGCCTTGACCAAGCACGCAGCACTTGCAGCTACTGTTTCATCACTGGCTTGGTTCATTGTTTTATCCAAACTTGTGTTTGACCCTCCTGGTACAGTCTGAAAAGTCTGCTCCTTCATTTGCAGTCTCCCTCAGAGAGCAGGGGCGCACCTGTGGGTCAGATGGCAGGGGCGCACCTGTGAGTCAGATGGCAGGGGCGTACCTGTAGCAGCGGTCCGTCAGTGGGGTGATGACTAGGCGAGGGGAGTTGCCTAAATATTCGTATCCGTATTTGAGGCAGGTGGTGATCATTCGGAGCATCACTTCTCCATCCTCCCAGAAGTACCTGAGCTGAGAGATCCAGGAGAAGTCACTGAGCGAGGAGACCTGGTCCTGGGACAGTTTGGACACTACATCTCGTGCTGTCGGGGTTAAATCAGAACAAATGTAAAGCCTGTGTGACTTTTAAAGCCTGTGTGACTTTTAGTATGTTACAAACTGTTTTTGGAGTTTACCATGAACGTCTATGACTGTGAGGGCGCCCAGGGTCATCCTGGCTCCTCCTGATAACTTCCCCCTCACCAGGTCCACGATGTCTGAGATCTGAGCGTTACACTGATCGACATAGGCCTGGAAAATAAACACGGAGCTTACCACCACAGAGTGTGGAGTGAGTGAATAATGTGTTCTAAAGAACTCTGGGCATCTCAAAAGGTGATATATAAATCCAGTGGTTAATAATTAATAGTTTATTAATTAAAAATGTTTAATGTTGGCCTGAAGGTTATTAAAATTGGTTATATAAGAGTCATATAAAAACATAAATACAGTCTCTTCTTGACCTTGAGAATGGACAACAGTCAATCCCACTCATTCAGAATCATTCAGTTCAGTTTTATACAATCTTATCTTCTATTATAACAACAGAGAGCCTGTATATACAACACTGTGCTAAATGTAAAACAGGGAATACAAAAAATATATGAAAATGACTGGTTTGGGCAGTTGGAGATACACGGATGGTTAAAAAGTCAGGCAAACTGATGAATCACTCTAGATGTTCCATTTTAAAAGTGTGTTACATTTGAACACATCTCCAGTGTTAGCACACACACCGGTAAAGTGTTGTTCTGGATGGCCTCGGACACTTCACTGGTCCAGAAAATGGACGAGGCGCAGATCACGACTTGGCCCGGCCACTGCAGCACCCACTTCTTTCGAGGTAACTAAAGCAAAGACATGAAACATTCATGAGCGGATCAGGTTCAGGATCACGGCCGAAGGTGGTGAAAAAAACTCTACACGAGAAGAGGAAGTACACAGCGTATGTCTCTACCACGGACTGTTTAAAGACGTGGACTAAGGGAGTGCGACGTCACCCACAGCGTTCAGCTCCAGTCAAATGAAGCTCAATGAGGCCGGCAGTTATAGGGACAAATTTGGAGCCTGAGGTCCATATTACGAATAGGAATTGATTTAAAACATCATGCAGAGCAGGTTAATACAAACATTTTGAGACAAAAATGTAGCGCTAGTGGGTTAGTTCTGTCCATTTACAGTCTGTGGTCGTACCTCTGCGTACTGGGTCAGGCCCTGGTAGATGACGTCACGCACACTCCGCAGCATCAGGTGCTCCACCTGCAGCAGCCACTTCTCCACCATTCCCTGAGAGGACACAAACAATACTCCATCTTTAATATCTCTATGGGGTGCAGGGGTAAGCATAAGTCTAAACAGTAATCAATAATCAGAATGTGGTGTAACATATATTTGGCCTTGCGTTACCGTCTGTGTTCAGATTGTGTAGATCCATCTGGATGATCCATATATCAGTACCACAGAGGATTCGGATGTATTGCATTGACATTTCAAATAATTGAGTTTTCATATCAGTATTTTCGTTTACATTATGTACCTGTATTTACCACAAGATTAGTTACACTGACATTCACTTACGTTATTTTGAATTATTATTCTTAAATACATCATTAGTATGAATGTTAACTGGACTTAACTTTACTATTGAAATTAGTGCCCTAGGACTTCCTCAAAAGATTATACTATTGCTCTGGCTGTGTTTTCAATGTTTTCAGTGTTCAGATAAAGTTTTATGTGTATTCTTTACACAGCAAGTTAGGGTTAGGGTTAGACCAAAACAACTATGGGCCTGTGCTAGAGATTTAACGCCAACAGCTGATATGATAAAATATCTCTGCTGACAACATGAGAAATACTTAACAAATGAGAAAGGTCTTTGTGTTCTGTCAGGATTCAGTGAATTTTGCAGTGTCACGTGCCTTTAAATATTACTTTGAATGTACTGCAGCCCAATACAAGTATAATTCTCCTGATACAGCCCTGTTTGGTCCCAGGATTACCCCAGACTAAGTGATGTTCCAGATGAGGACAGAGGACAGACAGACCTTGGCTTCTGCTGGGTAGATCTTCTCAGACAGAGGCACGGTCTCCTTCTCTGAGCTGATCATGCCGGTGATCTCCAGCTCCTCGGTGAAGTGTAGTTTGGCGATGCCCTCAAAGCACTTCTTGAGGTGAGGCTGCACACACAGAGGGTCTTTGGTCTGGGACAGGATCTCCAACAGCTCATCGTTGGACAGGAAGAAGAACCTGCAGGAGAGGCACAGGCACAAAAGGGTTTGGGCTCATTATTTAACACACACGACAGGTTTTTGTGAGTCTCAAATAAAAATGGACTTAAATTGATGGGATAAAACCTGCTGTAAATATAAATTATAGTTTTTCAAGAAGCAATTTTTGAAGAAATGTTGAAAAATATGTTGAAAATTACAGGAAGAAAAGAGTTCTAAAACATATTTATGACGTCACATTACAGGGAGAATTCTATCCAAAAGTGAGACACAATTTACATGTATGAAAAGCACTTTTTGATACTTTAAACTTTATATAAAAAAAAAAAAAGGACTTTTGGCCCTGTGTACAACATGGTTGCTAGGTAACAGTTATGGAATTCCCTAGCGTGATTTCATGATTTCCAAACAGGAAGTAAAATTGTAATCCTAATTGGGGGAAACTGTGTTTTGGTCAAATTAGTGGCCCAACGTTCACATATTTGAAGTCTTTTCTAATGATCATCACAGGTGCAGATGTTCAGATAAGATTTGTAGAACGTTTCCTTTACCTCAGCCTTTTTCTGCCTCACTCACTGACTGAGGTACAGAGAGTATGAGAGATGAGAAATGTCCAAATGCTGTTTCAGTGTTCTCTTACCTTGGGAAGAACAGTCTCTTCTCTTCCAGGTAGGTGTTGAGACCTTTCTGGATGTCGTCCAGAAACACATTAGACTCCTGTAGTCTCTCCAACATGTGGGGCTGTGCTGTGGCCACCAGCACACGTGTGTCTTTGACCTGAACACAGACTTTAGAGTTAAGTCCATATGGCATCATACAGGCCTGCAGCAAACAAAAGTGAAAATGCCTCACAGCCTCTCCAATGATGTTCTTCCAGTATCCGTCCACAATGGCGAACTTGCGTCCCTCTTTGGGCATCTGTGCGACGATGTCCTCTGAGCTGAAGATGGGCTCCAGGTACAACCACGTGGCCTGGCACTTCAACACGGAGTCCATGATGTCCTGCATGCTCAGCAGCTTCTCTTCCCATTCCTACACAAACATATAGAGCCTGTGGTCTATGTCCTGTGGTCTGATTAGTGTAAAGAAGACATATTCAGTCTTTAAATCGCAATATTCAGGAGAATAAAAATTCAGATAAAGACTCAAACATGCATTAAGCTGATTTTGCAGAACAAGTCTCCTTTAAATGATAATCTGAAGTGGTAAATGTGTATGTTGAGATCAGACTGACCTTACACTCAGCCTCTATAGGTTTGATAAAAGGCGACCCGCGCATCGTCTGTGTCTTTATGATGTGGTCGTCCAGGAGAACCTGGATGTCATCCACGGCCGACACGATATGAGTCCCCTGAGAATGAATCATCACATTTGCTTTGTTTAGCCTTGTAAATCTGGTTAAAGTGACAGTTTTGATGATTCTCTCATTTTTCAAGTGAAATTATAGTTTCACACAAATCAAGATGGAGTTTGTGAGGAAAAGTTAAAAAATATGTTAAAATTATAGGAAGTAGAGAGCTCTATTTTAGACAGTCCCACACTGATGACATCTGGGGAGAATTCTATCCAAAAGTTTGGCACAGTTTACACAAGAAACACATTTTTCTGATACTTTAAACATGATTTCAATTAAATAAAGGTGTTCTCTTATAATTGTATTTGTCACATAATAATTTCTGTTATATTAGAAGAGTTTTGGCCCAGGGTAACACATGGTTGCTAGGTAAAAGTTGCGGAATTCCCCAGTGTGACGTCATGATTTCCAACCAGGAATTAAAATTTGAAACCTAAAAATGGCCAAACTGGCAATAAAAAAACAAAAACATTTTCAGTGAAATCTTAAATATAATGAGCTCAACTGTGTTTTTGTAAAATGAGTGGTCTAACCTCTAATAGGCTCTTTAAATGAAGCTTTGACTTAAATCCTTAAATAAAACAGATCTTACAGAATCCTTGTAGACATTAAACGTAAAGCGAAGTTCTGCCCATTCATTCTTCATCTTGGCTATGTTCTTCTCCAGAGAATACTCCTTACTGGCTGATGCTCCGAGCTCCTCCAGTCTGAGACAAACACACATGAATCACTTGGTTTGTTTAGTACAGTGAGATGTTCTAGAGATGTTCTATAGTTTTTCTGTGTCTGGACTTTACTGTGTGGAGAACTTGGAGAGGCCCAGCTCAAGCATCTGGGACAGGGAGCTGTGTTCATCGGGCCTGACGCGTACACCCACAATCGAACTGATCTACAACAAAGACAGGCTTCATCTGCAGGAGCACAAGGCAACAAACGTCAAAACAGTCACAGCTCAACTTTCACCAGCACATGTTCTTGTAATCCTCAGTCGTCCAGGTAGGATCCAACGCTAAGGAGAAATTCAATTCTGTCAGCTGGACTTAACTTTTTTTGGATTGAATATGTTTCTCAGATCATCCAAGCTGCTTCTTCAGTTCTGGTCAGATGCTGGTGGACACTGCCTTATATCTGCCTGAAGGGGGCGCTAACCACATTGAAACTACTCTGAAACTAACACACCTCTTTGTTTAGAGTTTCCGTTCTGTAGCTCGGTCTATTGAACTGCACTAAGTGGAGACTGTACCTGAGTCACATTAGCATAACCATTCTGGGAGAAGAACTGTAAATCTGCAGGGTTTGTGTGTTAAACATGTGAATGAAACAAAACACAACTCCAGGTGTATGTGACGAGGAAACGACATTAGAACATAAATCAGAAAATAGTGTAAATATGGGCCCTTTAATTTCATAAGATAACTCAATGTTTCACAGATTGTGCATATTATGCCCTTTTTTATTCTCAGCCTTCTAAACAGACGGACATACCCGCTCCCAGTGGCGGTCCTTGATGCCAGGGTTACAGATGGTGGTGAGGACTGGCAGGTGCTGTTTGAAATTGTCGATCTTGTTTTTGAAGAGCCTGGCCACTCGACAGGGCCCAGGCAGGTTGGACAGAGCTTTGGTCAGTTTGTACATCGTCCTCCACATCATGTCGAGCTCACTGGCGATCTTCTCTGAGTCCAGGTGTTTGAACGAACCTAAAAGAAATGATGAAAATGAGACTGCTCCTTTATGTAGATGTTTTGACCATAGACTGTATATGGACATAGCTAACCCACTAGCCAAGGGTTGAAGGGTGACTTTATATATCTTTGTAACTGCTGCTGTGAGCCTCGTCATTTTGGTCTTAAAATGTTCGTATTAACCCGCTCTACATCATCCTGGTGTTTTTATTTCACTGTTTTGTCCATAAATCAATTACTATTCCTAATTTGGAACTCTGCACCAAAGTCACTCCTGTTACTGCTAGCCTATGTGAGCTTCATTTGACTGGAGCCGCTGTATGTGACGTCACACTCCCTTAGTCCAGGAGACTTACAGCCTGTGGTAGAGACATGTATGTTAGGTACCGTTCATCCAGACGTCGGACACGGTCTGGAAGTTGAGCGCCGTGGTCCACAGCTGCTCGTAGGGCTGTTTGTCTGCGATCAGAACCTGCAGCAGAGGAAACTCACTCTGCTCCCTCTCCAACAGAGTCTGCTCTTTGTTGATGTCCTGAGAAGGGGGTAGAACACGTCATAGACCCTTAAGTGTGAGTTAAGCCTGTCTGTCACAGTAATTACTATATCTACACAGCAAATTAAAGTGTTAAATTAACACTGACAGTGTCAATTTTAACACTTTAAAAGTGCGTATATGTATCGAGTTAAGTGTTAAATTTGCAGTGTTAAATTTACACTTGAAAGTGTAAAATACTTTACACTGACCTAGTGTTGTTTTTAACACTCACAGTGTCAAAAGCAACACTCCCTAGTGTACATATATGTCTACGCTGGTGTTTAGTGTCACTAAATTAACACTGATAAGTGCTGAAGGATTCTACACTAGAGTTAGTGTTACAAAATTAACACTGTAATATTTACACCCAACTCCTAGCAATTTGCACTCAGGTGTAATGCAATTGGCGGCACGGTGGCTGAGTGGCAACACTCATGCCTCACAGCAAGAAGGTTACGGGTTCGATCCCCGGGTCGCCCGGGCCTTTCTGTGTGGAGTTTGCATGTTTCCTCCCCGTGTCTGGATGGGTTTCCTCCGGGTACTCCGGTTTCCCCCCCATCAACAAGGACCATCAAGGAATTCCTCCCTCCTGTGGCTCACCACCTGCAGAGGGGTTCATAGGGGTCTGGGTCTGGTGCACAGAGTAATGGGCAGCGTGCTGCCCCCGTGACCCAGCCGGATTAAGCGGGAGAAAAAGGATGGTGTAATGCAATTACACTGTAAAATTTAAGTAAACCCTATACCTCTCCATAACTATAAACCTGCAAAAACAACACAAAATGTTTAATAATACAGAGCATTTATTTTTTTCTTAAATTGCTCAGTACAAAACATTTAGCCACTATTCCACCAAAGCTAACCCCATGAACCTGCAAACAGATTTACAAAAATATAACTTATTCAATTCTTACGACTTGATTTTCCAGCTGCAGTACTAATCAAAATACATTAAAGACATGTAAAAAATACAGGCCAGGCAAAAGGCCATTTGATCACACATCATGCAAACAACCCAAAGTCAAACTCCAGTTTCCATAGTCTTAACACATCAATTTGTAGAACACAAGAAATGTCCTTTTTGACAAATATTGTAAACTGAGCCAAACAGTACCTTCGAAACTAATTTCTTAAACAGAGTGTCCTGCTAATCTTGACGTTCTTCCAAAAGCCATAGTGATCATTTTAAAGTTGCTCACAGTCTAATCTTGACAAGCTCAGTGAAGGCAGCACCTCTGGTCAGGATTCAAACACAAATATCATTGCAGATGTTGCAGAATTTATGAACGCACTCTTTCCCATTGGTGTGCAGAAGGATTGAAGAAGTCCACCATCTTTGAGGAAGATCTCCATCCTTTGGAACACCTATAAAATAAAAATTCCACATGAGTAACAAAGAACATTAAAGGAGTTACCTTTTGTTTCATTCACACGTTTAACACAAAAACCCAACATATTTAGTTTCTCTCAAACAGAAAACACTCTGTTCCACCTCGTGACAGGAAGTGCTCCACTGTGTTTTTAAACTCAATAAACCTTCGCTAGAATCATTTGGATAATTTCAACCTCGGAATCTCTACTGAACAAAAGGTAAAAGGCGCTGTTAACCTGAAAACTACTGCTTCATGACATCACAAGGTGGAACAGAGCATTCTGAGCTTTGAAGAGATACACAGACTAATAATGCAGCATTACTCAAACATGTGTGAATGAAACAAAACATAATTCTGGTTATATTTTTGATGAGGTAACAATAGTCTAACATGGCTTAAAGCTCACAAGAGTCAATTTTGCATAATATAGGACATTTGAGAAAACACTGGGGCAATCCATGGACCTGCATACAGTAAAAGCTTTACAACAAATAAAACACCAGGCCAAAATTGAGAAAAAAAATAAAAAATAAAAATAAATATATATATATATATATATATATATATATATATATATATATATATATATATATATATATATATATATATTTTTTTTTTTTTTAGATGTAACATACCGAACAAACAAAGTCATGCTAATCCCTGAAGCTTTCCAATGGTGGATTGTGGAGGTACCAGGTGAAGAAACCAGGTGCAGCCATCTTGGGTCCCAAACTAGACATTGGGTAATGACAATAGAACAAATTAAAATTTGTTAAAAGTCCCACAGTGGATAATAATCACACAAAATAGATGATTTACACTTACCACTCAGTACAGTATTGTGTAGAACGAAGGTCTTAAAATGATGATCTACATGAATATATAAATATGATCAATAAAAAGCTAAAAAAAAAAAAAAGATTTGTGTCAATGTAAACACTTACATAAATTATTCAAGAACCCTCCCTCAAGAGCAGTTATGAACTTCACTTGAGCCTTTTTGAGAGGGAACCTCCTGTAATCAATAACAATATTAATCAAAACAAAATGCTTTTTATACCGAAAACTTTGTAAACACAAGTTCATTCACCCTCAAATTTTTGCCATGTCTGCCAGAAGTGTTCACTTTCTTCTTGTACCACTAGATCCCTCACCTGCTTTAAAATGCAAGGAGTTCAACTTAAACATCATCATAATAAGGACTAACAAGCAAAGTAAAACATCAATTACACAAAATTACTTACATTTGTCATTATGCTCCCAAACTGCCCTTCCACTTGCTATCTGTGTCTGGAAAAATCCTTGGAAATAATTGTACATTAATTAAGATTAAAAGTCAAAATAAATTGCCTATCATGGTTTGCTTTGATGGTGTTGACAGGCACCTGCAGGAATGTACAGAATAAATTATATATACGGCAAATTAACTTTTGAACATCACCAAAACTGTGTTAACACATTCACTTTATAGTAACTGGAAATGGTTCATAAAGAAGCATAAAAGCATGCAGTGTGAAAATAATTATTGATGAATATGTACCAAGACTACTACAGACATTACCTGCATAAAATCCTGTGCCACTGTGGGTTTATTCAGTCTTCACCATATTTCAGCATTTACCTGTTACACACAAGAACAGAAAAAGTGAGATGCCTGTCAAACACTGATATAACTTTGATTAGCAGGCGCCACACAGAGACAGAACACAGCCCCAGCTTTAGCCTAACTGAGCTAACCAGGCTGTAGACTATGCCACATGTGCTAGTACAGTTTACCTCGGGAATATCGTCTATCTCCGGTTCTTTACGGTCCATTTGCCCTGGTGCTGCCCTGGTGCTGCCCTGGTGCTGCCCTGGTGCTGCCCTGGTGCTGCCCTGGTGCTGCCCTGGTGCTGCCCTGGTGCTGCCCTGGTGCTGCCCGCACTCGTCCGGTCCGCACTCTCACGGCTCTTGGAGCAGCCGCTACCCGCTCATTTCTCAAGAATCCGTGCGTCAGCTAACCGTGTCCCCGCTTAAAAATCCGCTCATGTCCGAGACATTATGACTTTTTTCTTAAAGATTCGGGTCGGTCTGGCGGGGACTTCCCGCCCACACGGTGTTAAAGACTCACTGTGAGCCGCTCGTTCCTCCGGAGCCGGAGCCTGATATCGGCTCTGCGCGCACTTGAGGAGCCGCTCCCGCCCAACACAGGATCAGTCCCGCGGGCCCGTGTAAGACCGGGCTCGGTACCATGGGGCTTCCCACACGTTGCGGACCTCGGTACAAACTCCCTGCACCACTGTGGTTCACCTGCGGCCTGTAAAAGGCACACACCCCCTCACTAACCAGCGGCTAACAGGACGCAGCTAATGTTAGCGGCTAGCGGCTTTTAGCTTAATGGTTTCACTCATTGCGCGAGGGATTTGCTCATTGTCGTTGTATAAAGTGAGTCCTAAAACCCCAGTATTAACATTATTAAGCAGAAATGTTGAAAATATGACGCTTCTCCGCAGCCTGTCCCTGTCCGTCACTTGAGGGTTTCCTTTAGCAGCTGTAGCTAAGTAATAGTATAAAAGGACTGTGTTTTTCACTGTGTTTTTCTGTACAGACTGTACAGTACAGTTTGATACTAACTTGTGAGCAATAGTAACAATTATTAAAAATAGTTAACCTTTTGAACATTTCCTGTCATTTTATGCAGAGACCATGTAGCAAACTCGTTTAATTCTGACAGTTTAACTGTCTAAAATGCAGTATTTGAAAAAGCAGACCTTACCGAACCGAGCAGAAAATGGCGGATGTGCAGCTGCTCCTTCTTCAAACTCCAGAACTGAAGTGTGGAGTCAAGTTTAGCACTGACAGTGTAGACAGAGTTTAACACGTGAAATCTACACTAACACTTACACTAACTTACTGTGGTAGTGTTAATTCTACCTAGTTCAGTGGTAAATTAACACTGGGTAGTGTTAAATACAAGTTACACTGGAATATTAACACTGGCGGATTTGCTGTGTACTTCAATAAATTAAAGTTAAAACAATATTACTGGGGCTTAATATGTTTACAGGACATTTTTTAATATTTTGTAGTAACACGTTTGAGCAGCATAAGTAATATGTGAGTAATAGTCTATAAGTAATAGATAGCAAAAGGAGAAATTTTATTTGTCAACTGGATAGAGTTTATTTGGTCGAATACGTTTCGCAGCTCATCCAAGCTGCTTCAGTTGACAAATTTCTCCTTTTGCTATGGATTCTACCTGGACGACTGAGGGACTCTACACACATAAGTAATAGGTGTGTTGTTCTGCTTTTTATTATTTGCAGACCATGTTTTTACTATGTTAATTTAAAAAGTGTTAGAAATATTAAGTCGTTTAAATCATATTGTTTATCGTGATATTTTCTGAAGCAATATATCACACTTCACACTACTAGAACTACTAGTTCCCAGTAACTTGCTGGGTACAAAATGCCACAGTATTCAGCAGTGACGCCATTCACACAGGCACCAGTCCCATTGCCCTGAGTATTGGTCTGTTCACACGTGCACTGCATTTGGCTCTCTGTGCTCTCTGACGCAGTAAATCGGTGTAACCAGGAAACCAAACTTGTAACCAATAAACATCAGTCCTGGCTTCGTTAGCCATGACCCTGTTCTGGTAAAGTGCAGGTAAATTCCCAGGTCGGGCTGTGTGTGTGAAAGCGTTTACCTCGAGCTCTGCGACGGCAGCCTCCAGACTGACATTGATCTGAGTGAGCCTGGCCACGTTGGCCTTCATCTCCTCTGAATTCGTGATCTCCTTCTTCTTAAAGACCTGGATGTCCATGTTGATCTTCTGTAGAGTCTGCTTGTATTCAAATAACCTGAAATAACAGGTCATAATGTCTCTCTGTAGTGCGTCAGTATGGCGTCTTTCACAAATAATATCTTCCACCTGATAATTGTGAACATTTAACTGGTTTTATAATGTTTGATAAAAGTGTTCCACCAAATTGAATTCAATGGAACAAATTATTCTTGAGGTAATTTTAGAATGAACAAACATGAAATAGTGCAGAGTTTTTAAGGATAAAGTGAGATTAAACACTGTTTGACCAGAAAGCTGCAACTATGCCTACTTTGCACTAAAATTACAAAAAAAGGACTAGGAATGATACACAGTACTGTTGAAACAAATAAAGTTGCTTTAAGGCTCATTACGGATATGCACGGAGGCTTCTGTCTGTCCTATGAATTGTTCTCTGTATAATCTGGTCTGTCTCCTCAGAACATGTGGAATTAGCCTTCAGTGTTTAGTTCAACTATAAGTGAATGTTCTCTAAAGTGTGGTAGAGGACATATTCAGACAGAGGGTTCCAGGGACATCATGACTCACAGTTAGGGAATTGTTTGTTATATATTATTTACATATAAGATACCGTATTTTCCGGACTATAAGCCGCTACTTTTTTCTCACACTTTGAACCCTGCGGCTTATACACCGATGCGGCTCATATATGGACGGATTATTCGTCTATGAACACAGCGGATGTGCGCGCAGCTTGAGTGCAGAAAGCGCCGCTGTCTGTGCGGTGAACATGGGTTAGGGTTAGTTAGAACACTCGCTAGCGCTGTTGTCAGCACTAAAACAGTTTTTCGCTGCGTGATAAAATAAGTTCTGCTGCTAAATGAACATTAGTGAGTGGGATACGTCTTAATGACCCGCATGTGTTAAATGCAGGTGAGGCGTAAATGACGAGACGAAACGTCTCAAACTTCAGTAGCGGGACATCCACTCATACATGATCGATACAACTAACCCCGACCCCCGGGAGAGCCTGAAATCTGCTGAAATCCTACAAGACACTGACATGATACAAGACACTGACATGATACAAGACACTGACATGATACAAGACACTGACATGATACAAGACACTGACATGATACAAGACACTGACATGATCCCAGACAGGACAGCGGCTCTTTCTGCTCGAGACATGCGCAGTAGAGCGCCAGAGCGACTCTCGCGCGTGACGAACTGACTCAATGCAAAAAGACGACAAAAGCTTTCAGAGGCAATACAAGCAGATGCTCGGAACTTGAAAACTTCTTGAAGACGTGGACACCTGCGGCTTATAGACAGGTGCGGCCTATATATGTACAAAAATAAAATTCTTTGAAAATTTAGTTGATGCGGCTTATATTCAGGTGCGCTCAATAGTCCGGAAAATACGGTAGTTGGGCCTTGGGTCAGAACAAAACAAAACTACACACTATAAGTCTTTGTCATATGATTGAATACAGTATAACAGTGACAGGCTTGTATGTGTATGTGAGTGTATGAACCTTGTGTGGAGATGATCCTCTGCCTGGTCTCTCATGTCAGACAGGCGGTTCTTACTGAGCTCCAGCTCCGTCTGTATCTCTGTGGGCCACTGGAACACACTGGAGTTTAACTGGATGTCCTTGGCTGAACAGGCACAGACACAACATTAGAAACAAGAAGAACAAGAAACATCTCTAGGAGATTCAAAGGTGAAATTCCAGTAACTTCACAGAAAAGTCAAAACGGTCCAAATTATCAATGAAAAACTTTTCAGAGACACATTCTGGTAAAATGCCATGGCAACTGATTATGACATAACTGTTAAAACATAATCAAACTTTTCAAACTAAGTGGCATTCAAAGCCTATTAGAGTTTTTATGATGGTGACTGGTGAATGAATAAGTTGTACAGTGTCTTTGAGTGTATGGAAAAGCAGACTACAGTATAAGATTTTCATGGTCTTTTGAATCACAACTCTACAACTGCGTAGAGGCTGACACACACTAAAGGATTTTTTGGTCTTAAACTATTTTTAAACATGAGACAAAAAGTGCACACCACAGACACGAGGAGAATCTTCTGAAATTTTAAATCTCCGATCGCAAAGACTTCAGCGGGAAATGTCTGTGGACCTCAGGTGCACAGCTGTGAGCGCGATCATGTCGGTTTCCTACAGTAAAACCACTTGCTCTGAGACTCTGAAGTGTTCAAAGATCAGAGCTCTGCACTTTAGTTTAGACACAAGTCAAAACTGTGTTATTATTATTTGTGAAACGTGATGCTTCAGATTCATGATTTTTAAAGCATAAAACATTGGAGATAAAGTCCACAGGAAGTAGAGTCACTGTCACTAATCTGCAGCTTCACCTCGATCCGTCGCTGTGGATGTAACAGACACACGTGAGGAACGACTCTGGACTTTTGACTTTTAAAGAACGCACAAAACTGGATTCACAGAGCGGGTTTGTGGACTGGGGTCATTATTTACAGAGGACAAATTCTATGGACAATGTGGATGAGACACTGCAGTTTAACTTTACAACTTTACGAGAGTCGCCTCATTATTTTCATTTTCATTTCATTATCACACACGAGCAGCGCAGTGGCTTCAAAATTGCACACAAAGTCGGGTCACGCCTCCCCAAACTCGGGGAAAAGCAAATCGCCAAAATCGGGCAAATTCCTCTGTAGTGTGTGGCGAGCTTAACAGAGTAGTGCTTCCTTTTAGCATCACACCCTCTGAGAATGTTGATGACACCAGCTGTAAAGTATCTACAGCTGTGCTCACATGACAAAGTGGCGTGGTCCAGGAGGAAGTCCAGCCGGAACGCGGCCTCCTCGATCTCCTCCATCAGCTTATGCAGAGTCACGTCACTGGTGTTCTTTATAAACTGGATCAGCTTCACCAGCTCCTCTGTGGAGCTGGGCGAGCTCCTGATGGTGTCACTTATGTCCTGGTACTTCTGACAGATCCTGCAACAAACATTTAAAGATCCAATTACGCAAAACTGACTCCTGACAGATTTTTGGTTAGATTAGGTTTGTTGATTTGCCATTTGTAGTTAAAAACCACATTGGAAAAACACGCAAGGTCAAGCTCAAACTTTTGCTTGAGTTATAGCGCTTTTGCCTCCTCAAAAACATATCTTGAGTTATGTTTTGGTTTATTTTCACACATGTTTGAGTAATCCTGGATTATTATGCCCCAAAGCTCAAAACACTCTTCCCCCTTGTGATGTCACGCAGTGGTAGTTAACAGCTACCTTTTGCCTTTAGTTCAGTAAGTGACAAATCCAGGGCTGAAATTATCACAATAATTCACAGCATTTCCTGTATTACCACTTACTGACATCACAAGGAGTGTTTTCAGTTTAAGAAAAGAACACAGGGTAAATATATAAAGGTTTGTCTGTTAAATGTGTGAATGAAGCAAAGCTTTTAATAACAGATCAATAATAGTGCAGTCACTTGTTGTTGAGGTCTCTGTTCTCGTCCACTTCGTAGGTGACGATGAGCTGTCTGAGCTGGTGAGTGCGCCGGCATAAATCTGCATTTAAAGCGTGGGCGTGTAAACAAAACATGGACAGAGGCACAGTGACGCGCATCAGGGCGAGCTCTCTCCAAATCAGCTGGATACTTTCAATTTTCTGGAAGAGAAGAGACAAAAAACAACAAGAACTGATCAAATAATTGCCAAAAAACATAAGACTAAGGCAAATAGTGATTGTTTTTTATTATCACCGTGGTATCGGAATCGGTATTGAGTATCGAGTCTATTCCTTAATATGGAAATCGAGTTTGAAATGTTAATATCGTGACAACACTAAATTGAGTCGAGGTGGTGTTACTTTTTTCAGTTATAAAGAATATAAATCTTTAAATGTTGTGTACCTTAGAAAATCCCTCCAGTGAGTGCTTCTCTTTCAGGAATTCGGTCACCTCCTGCTTTGCCCTGCCGTCCAGTAAAGTTCTGTACTTTTCATATTCATTCAAGTATCTGCAAATTAAAGAGTGAAAGCTCTCAGTTCAGTATTATATATTCAGGTGGAGTTGTATCTACAGATGTGAGTGCAGTTACTTAAGAGGTCCCACTGTGTTCCTGTCGAAAACCTCTTGGGCTTTGTTGATTATGTCTGTGACCAGCTGCTCCTCTGGGTGGACCATGTGGAGGTGTAACTCCTCCAGGTGTGGAAACAGGAGACATTCCACCTGCAGAGAAAAGGAGAATACGCCTCTTATAATGTGTTATCCTCATGCCAGCTGCTTCACACTCGGTTTGCAGCCGAGTGTGAAGCGGCTGGCATGAGGATCAGCTCCTCCAAATCCGAGGTCATGGTTCTCGACCGGAAAAAGGTGTGTTGCCCTCTCCAGATGGTGGAGAGTCCTTGCCTCAAGTGGAGGAGTTCAAGTATCTCGGGGTCTTGTTCACAGTGAGGGGAGGATGGAGCGTGAGATTGCCAGGTGGATTGGTGCAGCGTTGGCAGTGATGTGGTCGCTGTATCGGACCGTTGTGGTGAAGAGGAGCTGAGCCGAAAGGCAAAGCTCTGGATTTACCATCAGTCTATGTTCCTCCCCTCACCTATGGTCATGAGCTTTGGGTAATTACCGAAAGGACAAGATCGCAGATACAAGTGGCAGAAATGAGTTTCCTCCACAGAGTGGCTGGACGCTCCCTTAGAAATAGGGTGAGGAGCTCAGTCACACGGGAGGAGCTCGGAGTAGAGTCGCTGCTCCTCCACATCGAGATGAGCCAGCTGACGGTCCCAGGTGAAAAGTCGACAGTATGAATTCAGCAGTGTGATCTTTGAGTGTTAAGGCTCTTTGACTGTGCTGCTCTTGTGTGGCGTTCAGACCGTGGAGTCAAAAACACCGCAAATGCCTTCAGTTGGACGCCTCTTTATTTGAGACGCTGGAAACTGGTTAAAGTGCATAATTCTAGTACAGTGCATGTGTCTTACCCGGGGTATGTCCTTAGAGCTCCTGATGATCTCCATGAAGGCCCTGTGGACATGGAGCCAGCTCTGCTCCAGGCTGGGCTCAAAGCTCATGAGATCCTCCTGCACCTGGAGCTTCAGCACCAGAACCTGAACCTGAGTGAACCTCAGCTCAGAGAAGGACACGCCGAAGTCACTGCCCTCCTAAAACACACGCACAAACACACATCACACAAACACATACACACACAAGCACACATACACACAAGCACAAGCACAAGCACAAACACAAACACAAACACAAACACAAACACACACACACATCATCTTAGAGTCCCATCTCTCTCATTGTTGGTCATGTCTCTGATCTTTAGGATCTTATTGCTGATCTGGACCTTGTGGATGTTGAAGAAGCAGAGGAGGTTCTCCAGTGAGTGGATGACGAGGCTGCGGAGCTGCAGAGACATGAGGGCGGCCGCACAGTTAAACAGAGAAGAGGCCTGCTCCTCTTTACTCAACACCCGCGGCAGACAAAGCTCCTCACACGACTGGAACAGGGACGCACAGTGAGGCAGCCACCTGCAACATAACACAATACAACACAACACAATACAATACAACACACGCGCTCACCAAATATTTATGATCTTGTATGTCACAATGGAAAGAAGAACACTGAACAGAATGGAGCAGGTATGTAGCCCAGTTCTACCCACTCCTCTGAGCTCTGATTCAGTGAGGTGAAAAAACCTCAGCTTTAAAACTGGAACTAACCCCAAAACTACACCTAGTCTAATCCAGGACTGAACCAGGACTAGAACTGGACCAAACCAAGTCAGGTCTGAACAGGGCTGAAACCAGGACAAACAAGAGTGTAGATGCTCTTTTCATTACGATAAAACGGTAACGGTGATCGAAAAATGTGTTAACAATTAGTACTCAATAGAACGGTCATGCCTCCCCTTTAAATGTCATAGATTACACAAAACTGACTCTTGTGAGCTTTTAGCCATTTTAAAATGTTGTTACCTCCTCAAAAACAGTCCGGGAGTTGTGTTTTGTTTCATTTACATGTTCCTGAATTATTGGGCTGTGTAGATCCCCAATGCTCAAGATGCTCTGTTCTACCTTGTGATGCCATGAAGCTTTAGTTCAGTAGAGATTGGAAATTCCAGGGCTTAAATTATTTAAATGATTTTAATGAGGGTGTATGGAGTTTAAAACACAGTGGAGCACTTCCTGTATTACCACATGACATCACAAGGTGGACCAGAGTGCAGCGTTTCCCATTAACAGAGACTATAGTCTAAAACGACCTGGACTACACACTAGTATCACAAAATCACACATTGTTGCCCATCGTTCCTCTCATAAACATTTAAGAGTAACTCTACAGGGCAGAAAGGCCTGCTTTGATATTAAATATAGGCAAAAAACGTAATTTATACTCCACAAACTGTACAAAATGAAATGATTAAAATCGTGTAACACCATAGTTTCCCAGAATCTATGGGAAACAGTGAGTGTTTTCTGTTTGAGCAAAGAACTCAGACTAAATCTACAGAGTTTGTGTTTTAAACATGTGTGAATGAAGCAGAACACAACTCCTGGTCCGTTTGTGATGAGAAAACATTAGAACAATATAATATATAGATCAGAAAATGGCTTAATATGGGCCCTTGAATATAACGATTGAACTGATTGTCCCCTCATGATTTAATCTCATAATGCAGATTTAAAGGGGATTAGGTCACCCAGGCTGTATCCAAGGACATCAGACAGGTCCAAACAAAGTATTCTAATCCCGGTCTGTGTGTGCTCAAACAGGCTGGACAACAATGGACACCTGGAGTCAGGTACAGTGTATTGTAACTGACTGGACAAAGTGGACAGGGCTGAAACAGGAGCTTCTGTCTGTGTGTGTGTTTGTGTGTGTTTGTGCGTCTGTGTGTAGATCAGGTTCCCTCAGTACAGAGTGAATGTGGTAGACTGCAGACAGACGGATCAGGGCTTCACACTCACCGCTCCAGCAGCTCCTCGCGCGTTCTTTGGCACTGTTTCTGAATCAGCTCCTCGAATTCAGAGGGAAGAAGAGGGAGGCAGGCCGAGAAGAGGTCCTCAAGACAAACAAACCGCAACGACGAGAAGCTACGGACACAAAACAGTCATCAATTTTTATTGATTCTTGTTATGTTCTAAAGTAGTTTCCTCGTCACAAACAGACCTGGAGTTGTGTTTTGTTTCATTCACACAGGTTTAACACACAAACCTGCAGATTTAAAACTGAAAAAACTCTGTTCCACCTTGTGATGTCATGTGGTAATACAGGAAGTGCTCCACTGTGTTTTTCAACTCCATAGACCTTCATTAGAATAATTTGGATAATATTTCAGCCCTAGAATTACCAATCTCCACTGAACAAAAGGTAAAAGGAGTTGTTCAGTTGATAACTACTGCTTCATGACATCACAAGGTGGAACAGAGCATTTTGAGATCTGCAGATGTATAAAAGATTGCTCAAACATGTGTGAATGGCTCCAGGTCTGTTTTTGAGGCGGTAACAACATTCTAACATGGCTTTAGGATCACAAGAGTCAATTTTGCATAATATAGGACTTTTATACTCGTCATTTGGCCTGAATTTGGTTATTTTAGTATTCATCACTCGGATATCCCTTTGACATTACAAGTTAAAAGTATGTTCAAAGTTATGATGGACAGAGTACATAATGTATTTGCCCTATATTTGTTTGAGTCCTCTCACCTGCTGATCCAGGCATCCTGCAGCAGAAGCATGAGAGGACTGACAGTGAACAGGTGCTGCTCCTGCCAATCTTTCACCTGTCTGTAGCTGTGGGCCCAGGGCACTGGAGCTCGGACCAGCCTCTGGGGGAAGGGCTGTGGGATGCAGCCGATGGAGAGCCTCTGACGCTCAGACGGGTCCATCAGGATGTAGTCCACTGTCCAACATCACAAACAGTTAAAACACACTCTCCCATTAACAGAAGAGAAAATCATACACATGAAACATTTAAAATACCTGCACTGGTCAGAAATGTCTGTTTAAATAATCAAATAAGTGAAATTAATATTGCACAAACTGTATTGAATTAACTCAAAAGTTTTTTTTGTTCCATCATTGTCCCAAAGAATTCAACTCTGGATCATGACTGAATCGCTGGATAGTGATGGTGACACTATTGACTTAATATACAGCGACTGATTAACTCTCACAGCAAGATGAATTCTGAATATTTGTGAATTAAGAAATTCAATGAGAATCCATCTGGCTGCGTGCGTGCCCCTCTGGTTGTGACCAATCAGAGGGGCACGCACTGTGGTGTGGGCGGAGCCAAAAGTGAAGCGCCCAAACCAAGCAAAATAAAGACGCCAATGTAGAAGGATGTGCATGTGCCTGTTTGAGCAGAAACGTCGACTTGTTTTTGTGCAGAGGGGCGTTTTCTGTGCTTTACCTAAAGTTTGTTACGTTAGGTTGAACGTCCCAGTAGGTCCTGATCATTTTCAGACTGATAGTCCTACACGGATCACTCTGGCATGAGCCAGGTTATTTTTAATTTCATTATGTGGTGTCTGTTACTATGGTAACGGTTCAGAGCGCCTCTAACTTTCTCTATGACTTAAAACAATAAAAGAAGTATAAACACAAAGTATTTATCTAAAAATAAATGTATTTAAAAAGCTAAAATGCTTCCTGGTACATAAATAAATGAAATAAAGATTTGTTTGTGGATGTGGTTGGCTATGGTTTAATCTGTCACAAATAAATGCTTCAGTCATGAGTCAAATAAATACCTATAGATTTCTTGAGCTCAAAGATGTAGTTCTGTTTGACCTCCTCCTCCAGACTGGCTCTTAGTAACTGCACTTTGCGG
Organism: Taenioides sp. WSHXM2023; assembly: GCA_029959045.1. Taxonomy (NCBI): domain Eukaryota; kingdom Metazoa; phylum Chordata; class Actinopteri; order Gobiiformes; family Gobiidae; genus Taenioides; species Taenioides sp. WSHXM2023. The sequence continues at coordinate 29,962,572 of CM057097.1, read as the reverse complement.
TTGTTTTTCTTCCCCACACCCAGAGGGGGCAGCAGACTCAGAATGTTGTGCGTCTGGTGAGCGGGCTCCTGGGGCAGCATGGAGCAGGGGACTGCGTTGATGTAGTACTCGTACCTCTAGATGAAGGACACAGTTTTACACAGATGTTGCACTATAAAGCTTGGCCATTCATATATTTGGTACCTTTAAGTCCGTGTCTGTGGGCTCTTGGCTCCTGTGTTTTGTTTCCTGGTGGATCATAATATCGCGCTGTTCCTTGGGACTTACGGAGCGACTTCTGGGAAAAGACTTCACTTTTCTGGACAGAGGGGGGAGGAGTGTCACTGAACCATAAAACCAGGAAAAACTAAGGTCTCAGTTTTAAATTACAAAACTGACCTTAACTACACGTGAATGTATAAACATTACAAATGGAGCCAAATTACAGACTGTGCTGTCATAATGCAAACTGGTACAATAATATAAAACGTCCAAAATCTACAGCTGAACCATTAAAACCACAGATACTAAAACCAGCATCTTATTTCACATTTCCTCTTAAACGTGCTTTGACTCTTACCTGGCCCTGGCCGTGGCTGACCTTCCTGCAGCAGGTGAGGTGGAATCTATGATCGGTTAAAGTCATTTACATTTTATATCAATTACTGATGCATGTTTCTCTGTATTACCAGCAGCACAATTTGATGAGTTAAAAAAGAAAGGGTAGGAAGGAAAGGAAAAAACCTGTGCGGTCACTACCATTTTACTTTTCATTGATCAAAATTATTATAACTTTTTTTTCCATTCCCCCAACATACCTTTTTCCATTAATCTGTTTTCTTTACTATTCTTTACTATTACCATTATCAGTTTCCTCTGCTTTTCATCCAAACCGTGCAAAAATACACACGCACAAACACACTCAAAATGCTCTCTTCTGAACAGTGTGTTTTCTTTTTGAGAGAACAACTCAGCAATGTTGCTGAAACAATGTTTTTGATGAGGAAACATTATAACATATGCCAGAAAATAGCCGAAATATATAGCAGAAATATAGGCCCTTTATTAAGTTTCAGTTTCATTTTTGACACTCTGAGTCACCCCTGCCTTTGTTTCCTGTGCTAAGTCACTCCCCCTTCAGCACAATCACATCACAGTCAGTGTGCACTGTAAGCAGGGGTTCAATAAGGCTCGGGAGATTGCAGGATTATTCAAACATGCATGGATGACATACAAAACCACTCCAGACATGTTTGCATAATACCCCCTCTTTATCCTAACCCCTAACTTCAACCTATATTAACCTATATTTGAACTTTAAATCATATTGTTGATTGGAACGTCTTTGGTCTTTATGATCTCGTACTGTTTGTGATTTGTCACTATGTTTGTCTGTGGTGCACTGAGTGAAGGTGGAAGGATACGAGCTCCTTTTGGGCGCACTTTGCCCATCTTATGCTTCAGTTTGGCGATGTTGAGGTCTCGGGTGTGGGGGCTGTAGTTGTTTCCGATACACTGAGTCGGGGTGCGGTGGTGCCTCAGCTCTTTGAACGGAACAGCCCTGGTCCTGGAGTTCAGCTGGAGGAGAGGAGGGAACTGACTGTGTCTCTGGACGATCTGTACAATTCAAATAAGAGACAGAGAATATATTAGAGAATACGATTTATACCATGAGAGAGAATTCATGGAACAGCCATGGATTAAAGGTCCTAAATTACACAAAACTGACTCCTGTGAGCTTTAAGTGATGTTCTAATGCTGTTCCCTCCTCAAAAACAGACCTGGAGTTGTGTTTTGTTTTGCTGTCTACATCTCCAAAGCTCAAAACGCTCTGTAACACCTTGTGATGTCATGAAGTGGTAGTTTTCAAGTGAACACCTCCTTTGAGAGATTGACAATTCCATGGCTGAAATCATTCAAATGATTCTAGTGAAGGTGTGTGGAGTTTAAAAACACAGTGGAGCACTTCCTGTATCACCACATGATGACATCACAAGGTGGAACAGAGTGTTTTCAGTTTGAGAGAAGAACTCAGCCTAAATCTGCAGGTTTGTGTGTTAAACATGTGAATGAAACAAAACACAACTCCAGGTGTGTTTGTGTTGAGAAAATAACATTATAACACAACATAACATCAGGATATAAAGTAATGGGTCTTGTAAGTGGCAGTTTGTGCAAAGAAAGTTGAGAAAAGTACCAAAAAATACAGGAAGTAGCAGTGAGTTTTAAAACTGTTCTTAATACCTCTACTTATGTCATCAAAATGGAAAGTCCATCCAAAATGCAAAGACAATTTACAAGCAAGGAAGGCATTTTTCTGACAGTTTGACAATGATTTAATAAAATAAAGGTGTTGTCATTTACTTGTATTAGTCTAATCATAACTATTGTGTAATTTAAACATGTTCTGGTTGCTAAGTAACAGATGGAATTACCTCTACGTATGTCACATCTGCTCCCTGAGTCCAACCAGGAAGTAAAATTATTAACTTCACCAAGATTTAAAAAAAAAAAAAGATAGAAAACAGAAAACACTTTTAGTAAAATGTTAAATATAATTATCTTAACTCTGTAGTAGAAAAAATAAAACCTCATATGCACTTTAAACACTGAGTACAGCTTACATATAATTACTACATGTTTATGAAAATACCAAAGCACGATGAGACTCTGGGGCCACCACAGTCTCTCACAGAACCTCACCAGATAGAGTTCGGAGGGCTCTGCATCGCGGGGAAGAGGAGGGGGCATAGGGAACACTCTGTTCTGACTCATGTTGTAGATAGAATCGTCCTTCATCTGGAGGTCAGATAAAAACGGTTTTGTTCAACATTCAGAACGATCGTTGTATTTTTACACAGACAGACAAAGATGGTGCAGGAGGTACTAAAAATGTGCACTCCAGTATTGAAGGCTAATGTCACTTTAAACACTGCAGCAGGCACTTTATATTTATTTATGTACTTATCTATACTTTGACTAAATGATGTTTAAATGGAGTCTTTTACTTGTGTTCATATTGTGTGGTTTGTGATTTTAATATGTTTTCATTTGTTTGAATGTGTGTATGAATGCTGTGCACTCCAGGCTTCTCGCACCTCTTTTCCAATATGTTTTTTTATACTGCAAATGGCAAATAAATTAAACTGAAACTTAAGTAAAAAGTACACTTGAAATACACTACTCTGTATATTTCACTGTACTGTACTTGTTACTATTTACTTTTTTAACACATTTAGAGTAATTGTAGAAGCCGCTTTTATACAAAACTTAATAATAAAGTGGAAAACTGAATTAGTTCTTTTAAACTTCACTCTTTCTTGGCTTTGCACTTCTACTTGAGTAATATTATTTTGAGTACTATACTTGAGTACATTTTTGGCTAGATAATCCCAGACAGAAGTCCCAGTTTCGAGCCTGTGTCCCCTGTCCCAGCAGGGACTTATACAAAACCAATTATTTGTCCCAGTTTTATACAAGAAATGTCCCAGATGTCCCTATGTTGATCAGTTTAATGTAAACCAGGTCTAAACCAGGACTAAACTAGGACTAAACCAGGACTATATCAGGACTAAACTAGGACTAAACCAGGACTATATCAGGACTAAACTAGGACTAAACCAGGACTATATCAGGACTAAACCAGGACTATATCAGGTCTAAACCGGGTCCAAACCAGGTCTATATCAGGTCTATATCAGGTCTAAACCAGGTCTCCGGGGGACGTAACGTAACCTACCTGCCTCAGCCGCTCCATCTTACACAGGTGTCTCCAAATGTGACAGAAAAACTGAAACACAGATGATAAAAACAGAGAATCAAACCAAAATAAGTTGGTCAAAATCACTCCGTCCGTTTTTTGACAGTTAACGCTAGCTTACAATTCGACCATGCGGCTAAGTCAGAGCAGACGCACGTTTGACGCAGAAAAAGTTCAATTAAAACGTTTTACGCATAAATTAAAACGTGTTCTGAATGAAACTATTGCCCTGGAAGAGTTCTGACACTTACCTAATGTGTAAATAAAGTTAAAGTTCACATAATAAGCACATTTAAAGAGTAACTGCAGTTACTGTAAACTGAAACGGTGTTGGGCCGAGGACCGTCGTCATGGCAACGCAGTGGGCGGGACCCAGACACGTTTTATTGATTACGGGACTTTTTGTTTTTTTGGTCTTTCTTAAAATTATGCAGATTATGACATGAAAGTAAGATAAAGTGATTTACCTGTAGTAGTAGTAAAAGTAGCAGTAGTAGCAGCAGCAGTAGTAGTAGTAGTAGTAGTAGTAGTAGTAGTAGTAGTAGTAGTAGAAGTAGTAGTAGAAGTAGTAGTAGTAGTGTTTTTATTTTTATTTAGGCTCTTTGTAGATTTTTAAACTTGTGGCTATTTGTACTTGTATTTGAGTTTATTTCTAGTCTGTAATTGTACTTCACTACATGAAATCATAGTTCTTGTACTTGTACTTGTACTTGTACAAATACACAAGTGTCTCATGAGTTTCTGCTGCTTCTTTCACCAACAAACTCACAGCAGCACTGGGGAAATGCCAACGGTGGGTTAAAACTAAAACTAAAACTAATTTATCAGGTATTTGTATTAAAGAAAACTCTCCTAAAACACGTGTAAATTGTCTAAAAGTAACTAGTAAAATACCCCTCCTGAGTAGTATTTTTCATGTGTGTATTTTTGGCAGCAGTACTTGTAATTGAAAATACATGTGTGAAAGTACTTTTCCTTGAGTACACGTTTATGCTTTCCAGTGTTGTTTTTTTGTTTAAGTACAAAGTGAGTGCACGTCCATCATACAGTTATTGTTATATAAGAAATAGAGAGAGACAAAGTATTGTAGTTTTTTTATATATATATATTTGTTTCTTTATTTCATTCAAAAAGTATAAAAAGACATTAGCAGTGTCCTAATATTAAACACACAAGAAATGAATGAAAAGGAGCAGAAAGAGTCATCCCCCTTTTCCAGACACTACATTCACACTGAGAGTTACTTTAAAACATTTCAAATCAATACATTTCATTTTAATCACAAATATTAATCAGTTGCAAACAGAAATCTTTTAGAAATCACTTTTATGCGCAACAGCTTAGTTTTCTTTTTTATAGATACAAACAAACAAGTGAGAAAACTGAAGAGGCCAGGTGGATTTACAGCGTTCTGTTGCTGGGCTCATGTGAGGACATTTAATACATCTCTACAGTTTTTTTGTGCCTTTTTATTTTCAGACACTTTAACTGAAAGAACGTGCTGTTGTAAATGTTTGTGAAAAGCAGTAAAGCGACTTCCTGTCTGAAAATTTACTACAGTGAACGTGGAATTTAGACATCACGATCAAAAGATTTATCAGTTAAATTTATTGTGCGTTATATTCATTATTTTCATCAAAGCCAAACAGTACGGCACATTCTGTGTCCAGTGTGCGCCTGTGCCGCCCTCTGCTGGCAGTGCGCAGACTCAGTCCAAACTCTGCGAGCGCTTTTCACTTTCACATCATAAAATAAAAGTTAATCAATAAATAATTAAAAATAAATACACTGTAAGTCCCTAGAAGATGAATGAAGTTTTAGTTTTATAATATATATTTTTTTAAAGTTTAAGTTGTTTTTGTTGTAGTTTTGTTGGACGTGCACGCGCGCTGGTCTCGTGACGTGTGACGTAGTGTTTTCGGCTCCTCGCGCCAAACGCGCCGATCTGCGCCTGTTCCATTCCGTTCCATTCTGTTCTAGTTCATGTTCTTTTGCACTTTTAGTCATGGTGAGTACTTTTCGCTGCGCATTTACCCGGGCACAGCACGAAGGAGGCCGCACATGAGGACATTACAACAGTTTAACAACAGCAAAATGATCCTTACCAACAGAGCAGCGAGTTTGTGCTATAAAGTTAAATGCTAGCTCTATTTGCGCTGTAAAGCTAAATATTAGCTCCTGCGCTACCTGCTAATGGCGCACTTATTGATTTGTGCGGAAAAATGCTTTGGATAAAGTAGCAAAAACCTCAGTAATACTTTTTATGCTGTCATTTGTGGCTCAGCTGTGAGAGTTTGTCATGAAGGTTTGTGTGACATCACTTTAAAGAATATTTAAAGTCATTATCATGTCCATTAGCACTTTGCTAACCCGGGCGTGTCTAAACCATGATCCAAACTGTGTCCCGGGGCCAAACGCGGCCCTCGGGCCTCCTGCTGAGCTGGTAAGAATAATCATAAGTAGAACTTTTGCCACAAATGTATGACGATTATTGGAGTAGTATTACTACTCCAAATGGCGCCGCTCGCATTCTGACACAGACCGGAAATGAATGCCCCCAGTCTCACGTCTTTACGTACAGACTTACGTACAGACTTACGTACAGTGGCTCTGACAAAGCCATAAATAGTCTGTGGTCAGAGCTCTTTTAAATGCCCCAGTCACTGTGTTGAGTCTGATCTGCAGACCTCACTTCAGCGGGAAATCATCCGAACCGAGACGAGTTTAGAGACCACCTAGAGATGTGTCTAGAGACCATCTGGAGACGTGTTTATTGGTCTGTAGTGTGATAAGGCCTAAGAAGAGTCACATCTGAGTGTTTATATTAGAAGACACAAGGTTCCTTACTCATGAACAGGTTAATCAACAGTAATATGGCAAAAATAATTGTTAGTTGAAATCTAATATCTCTCATGTTCTATATTTATAAGACAAATGACACTAAGTGTTTTCTTCCCTCTCTAAGGATATCGACAAACCCAGGAGCAGCACCCAGACCTCCTCGTCCCTGAGGCTGTCAAACGGGTACATTCTGCCTGAAGGGAAGCTCACGCCCAACGCGCTGTTCGTCGGTGGAATTGACATGAAGGTAACTGATTGTTTTCTCTTTGACTTCGGGACTCATTTGTTTTGGAAATCCCCTCTGAACTTCATATTCTCACCTGTGTTTTAATGATATGTCATGAAGTTATTTTGATTAAAACTCACCTCTACTCGTAGTTTTAAAGAATTTGGGTGTGCACCAGTTCCATCATGAAAAGTTTTTATTTATTCACTGTGTTAAGTCCAAAAATAGGTCATTCGTAAACAGATGGCATAATTGGGGAAGAGGAGTTACAGATTAGTCCCACAGGGGCAGTTTAGGAAGTTGAAAATAGTCAAATTGAATAAGTGACGTTGTGAAATCGTTTATCTTGTACAGGTCGATGAAAATGAAATGCGTGACTTCTTTGCGCGGTTCGGGCCTGTTAAAGAAGTCAAAATAATCACGTACAGAGGAGGGATCTGCAAAGGGTAAGTCCTCGTAGAGCTGTGGAGCGTGTACTTTGTGATTTTGTACTGTGATTTTTGGTCTAAGTGATTTTAGTGATTTTTGGTCTGTGATTTTTTTTTTTTTTTTTTTTTTTGTGATTTTGTACTGTTTGATTTAGACTTTGACAAACTTTATTGATCCACAAGGGAAATTATTTCGATCTATATTTTGGTCTTCATTGTCTGTGTCTCAGGTACGGCTTTGTGTACTTCAGTGAAGAAGTGAACATTCAGACAATCATTGATGTAAGTGAATCTGATCCAACACACTCGCTCTGTACTGATATTTTGCAGCTGATGCCTGGGGTTGTGATGCTAACTCTAGGCTCTGCTCTGTCTGAAGCTCTGTCAGACTTTAATGATAAATCTGAGCTTTCTTTTAACACAAATTTCTTGTTGTAAAGCACTTTGGTGCAACTTGTTAAAGTTGTTTTAAATGTCCTATATAATTAAAATGACTTGACTTAACTTGACAATCTGCCCATAAAGGACTGACTTAGCTGGAACTAGAACAGGTGAGCTGATTTTTACTGTTTACTCTCACATAACATTACAGTTCCAAGCTAGCATTAGATTTTCACTTTTTAGTTAAAAATCAAACTCTTAAACAGGACCATAAACGCTCGGACTGATCACAGGAAAATGAAAATGTGTTATTTAAATCCAGTTTGTATTTTTTCTTGAGTTTTCAGAAAATCTTAATACTTTTTTGTCTCTATTTGGTAATGTGTGCGTTGTGTCACCATGGTAACTGAGCATTCCACTACATACATATAGAACATATACACATACATACATATACATACAGAGATACATGTAGAACACCCCCAGCATGATGCCACTGCAGAGTATCAGTTCCTCACCCTTAAAAGTGTTTTCTCTCTGTCACCATAGCAACAGATCAGTTTTAAAGGCCGTAAACTGAAGCTGGGCCCCGCCATCATGAAAGAAAGAAGTGCCCGTATGTACTCAGTCTGATGGGTCAAAGGTCACCAGCAGACACTGTTCTAAAGCTCTGCTCCTCCTCAGGCGCTCTGCCTCCTCGACTCTTCGGTCCAGCTTCGTGGATGAGTCCCACACAGTACTTCTACTGCACCTGCTGCTCGCCCATAGGTGGGGCCCCCTCACCCATCATCAGTGGAGGCAGTCCGTACTGTCAGGTACATTATACTAGTACTATAGGACTGGATTTATCTGTCATAATTACTTTATTGACTTTTATATATCAAAGCAAGAACAATAGATTTTGGCGCTCAATATTTATTAGATATAATTTCTTTGTTAAAGTGGGGGTATATGGGGTATTTTTTTTGTGACGCAGTAACATTTGAGCTGTAAAGGGTTAAATAAATGATACAGGAGACTATGGTGGCCCCTATAGTAAATGGACTATATCCAGTTAAATTGGCATAACAGAATTAGACTTGCTGCTCATTGTATTATCATAAACTTATAAAAGAAACTACACTGGTCAAAAATAAATATTGGCAAGTAAATATGATCCTTTATAACAGTATATCTCTGTAGTGATACATCACACTTCAGAACTTGTTATGATGACAGGCCTGGGACTGGACCAAATCATGATGCTCATTTTGGATCATTTTCAGAATCAGAAATCAGAATCAGAAAAGCTTTTATTGCCATTGTCAGTGAACACAATTCACAGACTAGGAACTTGCTTTGGTGATAAGGTGCAACATAGAACACTGAATAATAATAATACTAATAATAATAATAATACAAGTAGAGATATCACAGTTAGAAAGGATAATATAATAATAAAGTATCACTATTTGAATAAAGTAAGAGCATGCAAAAAGATTAAGATATATAATAAAAATAAAAATAGTCAAGTATATACAGAGCATCAGAACAACAGTGCAAACCGACAGTGCAAAAGAGCAAGTGACGTGACATGACTTATTTAAAGTGACTGGTATTATAAAGTGTCCTTAGTACAGGTGTTACAAGTGTTCATAAAGTGTTTATGAGTCCAACGGCAGAGGGGAAGAAACTGTTCTTATGGCGAGAGGTTCTGGTCCGTATGGACCGTAGCCTTCTGCCAGAGGGAAGTGGCTGGAATAGTCCATGTCCAGGGTGAGAGGGGTCAGCTGCTATCCGGCCTGCACGCCCCCGAGTCCTGGAGACGTACAGGTCCTGAAGAGATGGAAGGCTACAGCCGATCACCTTCTCAGCAGAGCGCACAATGCGCTGCAGTCTCTGTCTGTCCCTGGCAGTGGCCCCAGCGTACCACACAGTGATGGAGGAGGTGAGGATGGACTCAATGATGGCCGTGTAAAACTGCACCATCATCTGGGCAGGCAGCTTGGCTTTCCTCAGCTGCCGCAGGAAGTACATCCTCTGCTGGGCTTTCTTGATGAGGGAGCTGATGGTCGGCTCCCACTTGAGGTCGTGGGTGATGCAGGTGCCCAGGAAGCGGAAGGAGTCCACAGTGGTGATGGAGGAGTCTGTCAGGGTGAGGAGAGGCAGGGGGGCTGTGACTTTCCTGAAGTCCACGATCATCTCCACTGTCTTCTGGGCGTTGAGCTCCAGGTTGTTGCTGCTGCACCAGGACACCAGCCGGTCCACCTCCCTCCTGTAGGCAGACTCATCGCCGTCCGAGATGAGCCCGATGAGGGTGGTGTCATCCGCAAACTTAACCAGTTTCACGGAGTCGTGGCTGGAGGTGCAGCAGTTGGTGTACAGGGAGAAGAGCAGGGGAGAAAGTACACAGCCCTGTGGAGATCCTGTGCTTATAGTCCGAGTGTCCGAGACATTCTTCCCCAGCCGCACGCACTGCCTCCGGTCCGTCAGGAAGTCAGTGATCCACCTGCAGGTGGAGTCAGGCACGTTGAGCTGGGCGAGCTTGTCCTGGAGCAGAGCAGGGAGGATGGTGTTGAATGCAGAGCTGAAGTCCACAAACAGGATCCTGGCGTAGGTTCCCGGGGAGTCCAGATGCTGAAGGATGAAGTGGAGGGCCAGGTTGATGGCGTCGTCTACAGACCGATTGGCTCTGTAGGCGAACTGCAGAGGGTCCAGGAGGGGGGAGGTGAAGGACTTGAGGTGAGGCAGAACCAGGCGCTCAAATGACTTCATGACTACAGACGTCAGCGCCACAGGCCTGTAGTCGTTAAGTCCGGTGATCCTGGGCTTCTTGGGGACGGGAACAATGGTGGACAGCTTGAAGCAGGCTGGGACATGGCATAACTCCAGGGAGATGTTAAAGATGTCCGTGAAGACAGGAGCCAGTTCTTCAGCGCAGTGTCTCAGGGTGGAAGGAGAGACACCGTCCGGACCTGGGGCTTTCCGTGGGTTTTGCCTTTTAAATGTCTTAGTCACATCCTGCTTGGAGAGTGTGAGGGCAGTGGGGGAGGAGGAGGGGTCTGAGGTGGGCTTGGCCGCAATGTCCATTGTAGTCAGTGGGGTGGGGGAGGGGTGTGAGACTTCAAATCTAGCGTAGTAGGTGTTAAGCCTTTCCGCTAGTTGTCGGTCATCCACCGCAGGGGGGGCTTTGGGTCTATAATTTGTGATCTCCTTCAGACCTTTCCAGACAGAGACGGAGTCGTTGGACCAGAACTTCTCCTTCAGATGTGTGTTGTATCTCGATTTAGCCTTCTCCACTTCCTTGCTAAATGAGTACTTGCTCTGTCTGTAAGAGTGAGGGTCACCACTTCTGTGCTCCTCCTCCTTCTCCTTCCTCAGCTGCCTCAGTCTGGGTGTGAACCAGGGTTTGTCATTGTTAAATGACACCCTGGTGCGAGATGGAATAATACTGTCCTCACAGAACTGGATGTATGACGTCACTGTGTCCGTGTACTCATCCAGATTCTCTGCGGAGGTCTTGAACATGCTCCAGTCCGTTGTGTCCAAGCATGTGCGGGTGATATTCAATTCTTACTCTATATGTGATGAAACTCATTGGTAGAAGGTGTTTATAAATTACCATCTTAATCAGAAAAGATTTTACTGCTGTTGTCACTGAACAGAATTCACAAACTAGGAACCTGCTTCTTGTTCATGGTGCAACATTAAACAAAGAATAAAGATAGAAAATATACACTGATAAATAAGGGCAACTGGCAAGCATTAAAATAAAGTCAATAAAATAGACTTTGATATACAAATACAAAATATAGAGTACAGACAGAACAACAGTGCAAGTAGATTTGTTACTGTTTAGAAATTCTAAGTTTTGTCATTGTCAAGGAGTGGCTTAGGTCTTATATTACGTAAAATAGACTCTTGTGCGCTTTAAAAACTACGTTATAATGATCTTTCCTCATCAAAAACAGACCCAGAGTTTCATTCACATGTTTGAGGAACTCTTTATTATTAGTCTGTCTACATCTCCAAAGCTCCAAACGCTCTGTTCCACCTTGTGATGTCATCAAGTGGTAGTTTTCAAGTGAACAGCTCAATTTTACCTTTATTTTCAGTAGATACTGGCAGTTCCAGAGCTGAAATGATCCAAATGATTCTAGTGAAGGTTTATGGAGTTTAAAAACACAGTGGAGCACTTCCTGTATCACCACATGATGACATCACAAGGTGGAACACAGTGTTTTCTGTTTGAGAGAAGAACTCATCCTAAATCTGCAGGGTTTGTGTGTTAAACGTGTGAATGAAACAAAACACAACTCCAGGTCTGTTTGTGATGAGGAAATGACATTAGAACAGATAAAATAGCATAATATAGAATAAAATTATGGTCTTTATTTTTTTCTTCAGTAATCTGTGGAGCTCTTTTCTCAGACACAGAGTTTTTCTCATGTATCTGTTTCGTTCCAGCCGTACTACTCGAGTTATGGGGGAGTGATGGTGCCCCAGGTGCCAGTGAACTACACACAGAACCCTTACACATACCAGGTAAACCAAACACACGGTCTGGGGCTGAGATCAGGTTTTGGTGAGTCTGACCACACCTCTCCCAAACAGTCGTACTCTGCTCCTCCCTGGACTCCAGACCAGAGGACTCGCCCGGTCAGCCAGGTGAAAACTCTCAGCAATAATATGTGATGAAATGTACAGCTTCAGTGATGCGGCTGTGAGTATCGAGCAGGGGTCTCCAAACCTTTCCTCGGGTGAGCTACCTTTACAAAACGAAAATGACAGAGAGCTGCTCATTTCAGCGGCCACAGGAAATAAAGTTCCATCAGTTAATTGAGCGCACCTGAATATAAGCCACATCAACTAAATTTTAAAAATTTACATATATAGGCTGCACTTGTCTATAAGCTGCAGGTGTCCACGTTATAACTTGAGATATTTACACAAAAAGATGGTACACAGAAAGATTTTTTTAATTGAATACCGGTAAATGGATTACCAGGATTATCAGAGTGCGTCACTTCTCGCTCTACTGCACACGTCTCCTGCAGAAAGAGTCTCTGTCCCGTTTGGGATCAGGTCAGTGTCTCATAGGATTTTAGCAGATTTCAGGCTCTACCGGGGGCGGGGCTAGGTCTATCGCTCAGGTATGAGTGGATGTCCCGGGGGCGGGGCTAGGTGTATCGCTCAGGTATGAGTGGATGTCCCGGAGGCGGGGCTAGGTGTATCGCTCAGGTATGAGTGGATGTCCCGGGGGCGGGGCTAGGTGTATCGCTCAGGTATGAGTGGATGTCCCGGGGGCGGGGCTAGGTGTATCGCTCAGGTATGAGTGGATGTCCCGGGGGCGGGGTTAGGTGTATCGCTCAGGTATGAGTGGATGTCCCGGGGGCGGGGCTAGGTGTATCGCTCAGGTATGAGTGGATGTCCCGGGGGCGGGGGTAGGTGTATCGCTCAGGTATGAGTGGATGTCCCGGGGGCGGGGTTAGGTGTATCGCTCAGGTATGAGTGGATGTCCCGGGGGCGGGGTTAGGTGTATCGATCAGGTATGTTTGGATGTTCGGCTACTGAAGTTTGAGACGTTTCTTCTCGTCATTTCCTCCTCACCCGATTTAAAACATTCAGGTCATGAAGTCGTGTCCCACTCACTGATGTTCGTTTAGCATCAGAACTTATTTTAAACTGTTTTAGTGACGACTGCTCTCAGGCTGCGCCACATGCGCTGTGTCCATAAACTAATAATCCGTCTATAAATTAGCCACATCGTTGTTATAAGCCGCAGGTTCAAAGTTTGAGAAAAAAGTGGCTTATAGTCTGGAAATTACGGTATACATAAGAGCCATGGCAAGACCTAGACGGGGTCCAGTTAGATAAAACATAAACCATTATTTATTTATGAACGATAGATTTACAGTAATAATAATAAGCATTTAATTCATCAAATTTGAGTTATTCAGGACAATATGAGTAATTCAGAAATCCCTTGGTGAGCTGCTTGGAACAGGGTGGAGAGGTACAGGTAGTTCCCAAGCTACAGGTTGGAGACTCCTGGTATAGAGTGTTTATATAAATGGACATAGCTAACCTGCTAGCCGCCGCGTTCCGAACAGGAAGTGAGCATGGGCGCGCTTCTGGTTCCATCGACTCTAATTCACTTTGTACTGAAAAAATATCTCCCCTCTGTAAATGCAGATGTGAGCCTTGTCATTTTGGTTTTAAAATGTTTGTTTTAACCTGCTTTACATGATCCTGTGGTTTTTATTTTGCTCTATTGTTCATGAAGATATTCCTAATATGGGACTCGGCTCCAAATTCGCTCCTGTAACTGCTAACCTCGTGAGCTTCATTTGACTGGAGCTGTCCACTTCTTTACACAGTCTGTGGTGTGAATAAAACTTTATGTTGAAATCACTGGATATTACATAATTTAGTATTAGAATAAATGCTGCTGTACTACTATGATCAATAAACATCTACATTACAATCAATATTAAAGGTGTTATATTACACAAAGTGGGTTCATGTGAGCTTTAAATCATGTTCTAATGTTGTTTCCTCCTCAAAAACAGACCTGGAGTTGTGTTTTGTTTAATTCACATGTTTGAATAACTCTTTAGTATTAGTCTGTCTACATCTCCAAACCTCAAAACGCTCTGTTCCACCTTGTGATGTCATGAAGCGGTAGTTTTCAGGTTAACAGCTCTTTACTTTTGATTTACTGATTCACTTTTGATTTTACTGATTCACCCTCGCTGTGTTAAGGAGAGATTTCGCAGGTCTTTCCTTCCTGCTGCTGTCAGACTGTATATTGATCAATGCTAGTCATGTGTCATCCCCATAGCAACCATGTGTCATCTCCATAGTAATAATAACAATGTGCAATATTATTTAAAGTCACTTTACCTGCTATTATTTATTTACCCACCACTGTCCATCACTGCACTGTACACAATCATCTCAGAATCAAAAACACTTATTGTGCAATGTTCCTGTGCCTTTTAGCTTTACAGTGTTGTGTTTTTTAGTTGATTGTAAATACTTATTATTATTTATCTTGATTTTGATGCTCTTATTTCCTACTGTTTCTGAAACTTGCGTTGTGACACTGCAATTTCCCCATTGTGGGACAAATAAAGGATTATCTTATCTTATCTTACTTTTAATTCAGTAGAGATTGGCAGTTCACAGCTGAAATCATCTAATTGATTTTAGAGAAGGTGTGTGGAGTTTAAAAAGGCAATGAGACACTTTCTGTATTACCACATGATGACATCACAAGGTGGAACAGAGTGTTTTCTGTTTGGGAGAAGAACTCAGCCTAAATCTGCAGGGTTTGTCTGTTAAATAGTGTAATAGGGGCCCTTTAAAATACTAATGTTGTATGTTAATGTACCACAGAGGTTTATTTTTATATATTGAGCTATATTAATGTATTATTGGACACAACTACCTTTGGTTTATCTCCCCAACACGTGTCACAGAACAATTAAATGATTCATGGTGTTTTTTTCTCAGTTTCTGTTGTTTGCACCTGGCGTCCACTAGGGGGAGGTGTTTGGATAGAAATGCTCTATGCTGTAGTTTAAAGGCAGGATTCTACAGTCCAATTCACAATGATTATTATTACTAAAATATTATTATTGTATTTCATATGCAAACTATTCTAGATTTAAACTTAAAAATACAGATTTAAAATGGATTATTATTAAAAGATTAAAATCTCTGGAAATAAACGCAGTGAAGTTAGGCCTTTGCTATGGCTTGGGTCTTATTTACTGTCTGAAATTGACTTGTCACACCCCACTTAAACCCTTTTTGAACAGTAAAATGGGAGTAAATGGCAAGTAGTCTTATTAAAGGGCCCATTTTACACTATTTTTTAATATGTTATAATATTTCCCTCATCACAAACTTACCTTTAGTTGTGTTTTGTTTCATTCACACATGTTTCACACACAAACCCTGCAGATTTAGGCCGAGTTCTTCTATCAAACAGAAAACACTCTGTTCACCACTGTGTTTTTAAACTCCACACACTTTCACTAGAATCATTTGGATCATTTCAGACGGACTAATAGTAAAGTTTTACTCAAACATGTGTGAATGAAACAAAAAACAACTCCAGGTCTGTTTTTGTGGAGGAAACAACATTAGAACTAAATTAAACTTAAAGCTCACAGAAGTCACTTTTGCATAATATGGAACCTTTAACCAACAGGTTTTTCCTTCAGATGCTGAAGCGAGTGACTTGTTTGTTTTGCAGAACTTTGTGGATTGTGGAGTTCAGACGATGCTCACTGTTCTTTAAACGTCTGCTCAGGTAAACCATTGCACTGCCCAGGGGGTTTATTATGAATGTTTATGAAAGTCAGCCATTTTGTATTATTCTTTTATATAATTGCATGTACTTAAATGTGATGTTTTAATGCAGTAACCTTTTATAGATATTGGATTACACACACGAGAATGAAGCTGTAAACGATTTGCAAAAATCAGATACTAATATTGAAACTAGATCCTCATTTTTACTCCAAAAAAAAAGTCCCATTTTCAGGACAGAGCAGAACCTTTTCCTGAATGTGTTTAGAACGATTTGGAACTGGATCAGAACAAGTATAAGAGCACAGAGACTAGAATACACCCATGGACCACTATGAACCTACAAGACCAAACCAGGACTAAGCCAGGACTAAGCCAGGACTAAGCCAGGACTAGACCAGGACTAGACCAGGACTAGACCAGAACTAAACCAGAACTAAACCAGAGATTACACAGATATAAGGACACATGGAGCAGGGACTAAACCAGGACTAAACCAGGACTAAACCAGGACCAAGCCAGGACCAAGCCAGGACCAAGCCAGGACCAAGCCAGGACCAAGCCAGGACCAAGCCAGGACTAAACCAGGACTAAACCAGGGATTACACGGATATAAGGACACATGGGAATAGAAAAGAAATGTGGAAAATCACTGTCTATTGTCTAAACAAAGAGGGCTTGTAATTAAAAGTGCATTGTGGAGGGCCTGTCAAATGCTTTTCTCCATGGAGATGTTATGGTTTTGTCTGGAATGTTTCACTCTATGATTTTAAACCTTTCTATCTGCACGGAGACCAAACCAGACCAAATTCCAGGTCAGATCTGTGGAGAGGCGACCCCGCTCACAGTCAGAATGTCTGTTTTTCTAGGTATTTTTGAGCTCTAAAACCACCTGTAATTGAATAAATGTAAAGTAGAGCTGTTTAATGTCACACTGTGGAACATTCCAGGCAGAGCAGTGACATCTCCATAGAAACAAGCAGTTGAAAAGTTACACAATGCACCTTAAACATCGTGGTATCAGATTGGGTATTGAGAATGGAGTTTTATCACAAGTTCATCACTGAAGTTCTTGATTTTGTTGTGTTTTATTTCTTTTTAAGGCTACAGAGATAAAGAGAAGAAGGGACACTGTTTTTGTTTGTTTGTTTGTTTCTTTTCTTTATCAACGATGGAACCAACCAAGTCGCAGTGTTCTCTTCTCTGTTCTCGTGGTCCAACATTTCGATTCCCCCCTCGTTCCCCAGGTTATCACAGCCACTCTGCTTTTATCCCACTCGGATCATAGAGACCGCCTCCTCACAGTGCCACCGCGATGGACTCACCTGGTCTAACTATTCCTAAGAGAACTTTTAACCCCGCGCACCCCCTTTTCATATTTATACGTTTATTTTAATAATTTATTTTTGAGTTTTAAATGTTTGGTTGTGGATCTTTTACCGTCGTTTAAGGCTCTCTGTTTACATCTAGAGGAACAATGTGATGTGCTTAGTCCTGCTCGAATGCAAATAATACAAAATGTCCGGTTTAAATTCATTGGTCTTCACATTAAATTATACAGATTTTGTTAATGTCAATAGTCAAAGTCCATATTACACTATTTTCTGCTCTGTTCTAATGTTGTTTCCTCATCACAAACAGACCTGGAGTTGTGTTTTGTTTCATTCACACATGTTTAACACACAAACCTGCATTTTTACATGTTAGGAGCTCTTCTCTCAAACTGAAAACACTGATCCACCTTGTGATGTCATATTTGTAATACAAGAAGTGCGTTTTTAAACTGTGCAACTTCACTAGACTCTGGACTTGACAAACTCTAACCCAACTTGAAAACTACAGCTTCATGACATCACAAGGTGGAATAGAGTGTTTTGCGGTTTGAAGATGTAGACAGACTAATAAAGTGTTACTCAAAATGTGTGAATGAAACAAAACAACAAAACACAACTCTAGATAAGTTTCTGAAGAGGAAACCACATTCTAACAAAGTTTAAAGAGTAATTTTGCGTAATATAGAACCTTTAATTTCGATTTTCTACCTTGTCCTTCAGTTAAATTACAGTTTTCAGTGGTAGTTTCTGGTATTTCAAACACAATCACGGCATCAAATCTCCCAAAATCAATCAACTGAGACATGGAAGAGCAGAACAGTTTTAAAACTCTATGAACGGATATTATTAGGACACATGAGGAGCTGTTGCGCTTCAGTTTGAGGGGTTCATTCACAGTTTGGTGAGTTTCCTTGGGGAAAGCAGCACTGCACAGAGCTTTTATAGTCACAGTTTTATAGTATATTATTATTTATGTGGGTTATTTTCTCTGATTTGTTTTTGTGGCGCTTTAGACACGAGTTTTAAATCCACGGTGTGTTTTCGAGGGAGGTGTGTTTTGTTTGGTATTAAAGCCTTCATTGTCGACTGTTGCAGAGTTGTTTGCTTCTGCGTTTGTTCATAGAGCCTTGGGTCTACACTGTGTTTTGATTTGGTTTATTTGAAATGTTCTGTATTTTTGGAGGGTTTCAATTATTATAAAATGTCAAAATAAAACAAGTATGTAATCAAATTAATCCCTGAAATTTTTTTTTATTTGCATTTACTTACCAATATTGTGCTGAAACACCTCGTAATGTTGCACTTGTATTTGTTCAAAGCTGTTCTGTTGTTAAAAACACAGAGGAGGCAAGAGCTTCAGGGCATCTTGGTTAAAAGTCCACAACGGGTGCGAGGCTCCAAAGCTGCAGGCAGTGAAGATGACCAAAACTGTAATGTACAAACTTACTGTGACAAAGTAAAAAGAGTTTGAAAAGTCCGAGGCGCTCTGTTGGAATTAGAATAAACCTACCGAGTTATTTTAAAGGGGTTTAGGGTCATGTGACCAAATGTGCAAGTTACAAATGTCAGAAAAAACATAGAAATATACAACTTTTAGTAAATAAGCTGAAGCTGTACATGTGGACCAAAGTACCTGCTGTGTTACAGTGTTCAGACATAAAACACTGAATTACAATAAGAAATGCATCAATCAAAAAGTTTTACCGCTTTGTAAAAACTTACTTTATCACAGCAAGTTTTTACACTACAAGCTTGGTCATCTTCACCGTCTTTTCTGTAATTTCTTCATAAATATGTTACAAAACGCATTTAGATGATTGTTTTCCATACACCATTTGTGTTAAAAGGAAATAAATTACATTCTCAGTCTTGTTTCATATCAGGTATTGGCAGATACTTAAAGCCGTAGTATCGACATAAACATCAACAGCTGGATCAGTGCGTCTCTACTTTGCATATTGTCGTTTTATTCTGTTGTCTTTTGTCATTTTTTACCTATAACCGTGTGAAGTTTTGTCTCTCCAGCTCTTGTTGCAGGGTTTGGTGGTATGACCAGTCTTCCCTGGCAACAGCGCCATCATCTTTTAGTGTTTTTGTCACAGTCTGGTTCCAGTCCCCGGGGGCCTCTGTCCGGGTGACCACCCTCGAAGACCCGCCCACCAGCCCAGTCACTCAGGCAGACTCTGGTGAATTATGGATAAGTCTGGATCGCTTCTTATGAAATATAAATCCTCCTGAGTGGACCCTAAAATATAAACAGGCTCCATAACCTTGACGGGGCAAACGTTTAATTTTATCCAGAACTTAACTCACAATTTTAATACAAAACGTCATTCCTGTTTAAAGGTCCTAAATTACACCTCCAAAGCTCAAAATGCTCTGTTCTGTTCCACCTTGTGATGTCATGAAGCGGTAGTTCTGTTTTTCAAGGTATTTTTGAGCTATAAACCCACCTGTAATTGAATAACTGTAAAGCAGAGCTGTTTAATGTCACACTGTGGAACATTTGAAGCAGATCCATGACAAGCAGGTGAAGGACCCCCAACCAAAATGTTACATAGTGTTGGGCGACACAGGTGAGGACCCAAAAAATAGACTCAAGACCAAAGTGCAAAAATTAACCAGGATTTATTGAACAGACAGGATGGATGGTTTGAAGGTGAGGAGCCGGCAGCCAGAACAGGTGAGTCTTCCACACTGGAGCGTCAAGTTCAGGCAACAATCTGGCAGAGTCTGTCAGGAGAGCTGGCCCTTTGTAGCAGGCTTGATTGCAGATGGTGTGCAGGTGCTCCCAGCAGACTCCGCCCACACATCACATGGAAGACTCAGCCAGGGGCGTGACACATAGTGCACCTTTAACTGTTGTTTTTGTAGGATTTGTATCACATGTGATTCTTTTGGAGGACTCAGTGTCTGCAGAGATCCTCAGGTCGACCATCTCATGAGCCGAGTCCTCCTCTGGTCCTCGTCGTTTCTCTGTGGTGCTCTGGACTTCCTCGTCTCCGGTTTGGTGAACGGGTGAGTCTAAATGACCACTGTGGAATAACTATGAACTAAATTTATTTCATTTGTTTAAAATGAATATAAAATAATTATGTTTCACACATCAATGTGAATGAAAAGGAGCAGAAAGAACTATAGATTTATAATACCCTCTTTTCACACGCAAAAAAACAACAGTTCCAACTTAATATGTAATCTGTAGCCGCTACATTTATAAGCAACATATTTAAGTGACATACACAATATTAAGTACTTATTAATTAACAAAAAAGGACAGTTATTCTGTCCTCTAACACTTGAATAGAATGTGTACATCACGTTTCTGTTAGTGTACTGCACCTAAAGCACATAATATGGAATAAATAATACAAATTAAAGGTCCTATATTACACTAAATTGACTCCTGTGAGCTTTAACTTTCTCGGTGGAGGTCTGTCACCTGCTTGTTTCTATGGATACGTCATTTCTCTGCCTGGAATGTTTCACAGTGTGGCGTTAAACAGCTCTACTTTACATTTATTCAATTACAGGTTGTTTTAGAGCTCAAAAATACCTAGAAAAACAGACATTCTGACTGTGAGCGGGGTCGCCTCTCCACAGATCTGACCTGGAACTTGGTCTGATTTGGTCTCCATGATGATAGAAAGGTTTAAAGCCATACTGTGAAACATTTCATTCTGTATATAAGATTTATAATTTTAATGAACATAATATTGTTAATTGGTAAAAGATCTCTGAGCAGAACATTTTTACTTTGGATTTAATTAACTTTATTGCTTTGACTTTAGTAATAACCGGTTGTTACACTTAACTGACAAAGTTAAATCCAACATTTCATTTCTCAGAGTGCATGAAGATGAAAGATTTAATGCCCTACTGAGAAACCTTCCAAAGCAATAACATCTCCATGAACAAACGCATCTGACGGACTCTCCACCAGAAAAGTTACACAATGCACCTTTAAACAACAGAGTGCACAATAACTGACAGCTGTAACCACTGTGTTTGGGACCAATCCACGAGAGCCGCGAGTGATTGGAGCGGAGCGGGGCGGAGAGAGAGCGCGCGTGTGCCGCCGTGCCTCGCCTCCTCCCCGTGTCAGATCCACGCCGCCGCCGCCGAGCCCAGCTGACAGGGAACGGACCCACGCTGCCTCCATGGAGCGGGCGTGCAGCGGGAGTGTTCTTACTGAGCCCACTTGTTTTCCTTTGCAGCATTCGTGAAACGCCTCGGGAGAAGACTGACAGTTACGCACGACGCCTGGAAGAAGATTGTGATTCTTGTGCGTAAATCTTCGCTGCCCGTCTACTGGTGAGTAACAAGTTATCGCTTTACTTGTAAAAAAAACAACAACATTTAGTTATTTATTTATTTAATTATTTATATTATTTTAACATTTAACAAAACAAGTATTCGACCATAACTTTTTACGCCGGGGATGCTTTGGGGACGTGGGGATGAAGGATGGTAACGTGGTTAAACGTGGTTGTGGTGGTCGCGCGGAGGGGACAGAAAACGTTATTTATTCCAGCCCCTGATTTGATTTGTGTGACGCCTCGTGCCATTTAAATTCGCGGCGCAGCAAAATGGATAACCCCGCCGCCGGCTGTCACAGGTTGACGTGAACTCAAGATATGCGTGACGGAGTAAATGTGCCGCGCGCAGATGGAAAAGACCGGGAGGGGGACGCGTGGATTCGTGTGTGTGTGTGTGTGTGTGCGTGCGTGTGCGTCAGTCAGACAGGGGAACTGATTTTCCGCGTGCGCATCCTGTCGTGCATCATTTCCCGTTCACTAAACTGCCGCTGCCACCGTTAACGGGCAGCACCGGCCGACCACGTGTTTGCACGAGCAGCCCGAGCGCGCGCGGTGTGATTGCAGAGGGCCAGCGCGCGGAGAGAGCCAGTGCCATGTAATTTCAAGGTAGGCTGCACTCACAAATATGTAAAAGGCATCAATTAGTCACATCGCATCTTTGTGAAGCTGCTCCGTGGCGCTCGAATCCATTTGGAAGAGGATGAAAAAAAGGCTCATTAACGCTGAGTGGCGTGCGGTTTATCACAGCAGCTGGGGGAACAGTAGCTAATATCATGTAAATCATTACTTACACTGCTCCAAATACGGTTTCCAGTGATGGATTTGGGAGAGCCACTTGAGTGAATTAATGCCCGGGCCCTTTTGTTCACTATAACTGTACAAAGTAGACTCCCCGACACACTCATTCATCACTGTCATAAAGTGTTTTTACCCCACCCCGGCGGGCTCATTAGAACACTATTTGAGGTGACTACTTTGTTGCCTGGGGAAATCTTGGTCCTCCCTCCGGGCGCTTGATGTGCTCCTCCAGGCTCTATCTGTCTGTCTAATATGCCCCCCTTTCTTAAATCTTTTCTTTATTTTCTTCTTTCCTGCATCTCTCCATCATCAGATAAACATAGCGACAGGGGAGGCAACACCACTCCACAGGAGCCAGTCTGTCACCTCTAAATTCCAGAAGCGCTCATGTGCATAAAGATTATACAAGACATTAGCAAGCGCAGCGTTTTTACGTCTCACCGTGTCTGCTGGTGAGATGTACAGTAACTCTTTGAAAATCTAAAAACAACAGTTGACGGCGGCGGTGAATACGGCGGTAAGTCTGCGCTGACAGGTTTATTTGCGCGGCTCAAATCAGTTCAGGGCATCGAGGTCCACCAAGGCAATACCTCCTCTAGTCTCTGGTGGTTTATGGGATGTGGATGTGGTGCTAGAACTCAAGGTTTTGTGGGAACTGTCCACTTAAACACCCAGAATGGTGCAAAGGAGAAATTCAGTTTGAGAAATTCGACCAAAAGTTTGTTTGGTCGAATACGTTTCGCAGCTCATCCCAGCCGCTTCTTGAGTTCTGACAGAATGGCGTCAATCCCAAAGTCGACGATATACTTAAAGCCAAAGTATTGATATCAGTGTCAGAACACAAAAACCTGAAATGGTACATCCGTAGACATAGCTAACCCGCTAGCCGCCATGTTCCAAATAGGAAGTGAGCATGGGGACACTTCCGGCTCCAGTGACTCTGGCGCCAATTCACTTTGTATTAAAAAAAAGTCTCCTCTCTCTTCATTTTGGTCTTAAAATGTTCATATTTACCTGCTCTACATGATCCTGGTGCTTTTATTTCGTTATTTTATCCGTAAATAAATTTCTATTCCTAAGATGGAACTGGCTCCAAATTCTCTCCTATAACTGCCAGCCTCGATGAGCTTCATTTGACTGGAGCTGAACACTGTGGGTGACGTCACACTCATTTAGTCCTCTTCTTTATACGGTTTATGGTTATGTTTCGTGACTTTTTATAGGAAATAGTGCTGTCACGATACTAAAATTTCACAATTTAGATACTAAGGAATTGACGCAATACTTGATACTGATTATGATACCATATTACGATTTTAAAAAAGATGCTACTGCTAATAAGAAATAGAATGTCATTTTCAACGCAAAATAATAGTACGTTATTTCTTTATGTGAGGTTTTTTATTTGTTCTGCTAAAACTCAAAATGACACTAAAACTGTTCAGGAAAGCTCCAGTTTTGTCCTGTTAATGTGATTTTTTGCAGTATCGATACCTTTTAGTACCGATTAGTATCTGATTCACGATTCTTTTGACAACCCGAATGGGAAGAAAAACCAGCGCGTAAAGTCACAAAAGTCTATTACAGGAGGAGGGTGTGTGAATAATAAAGTCCAGAGGGTTCTGCTAATGACTTTGACCTCTGACCTTTAGCTGGATAAGCAAATGTGGCCCATGTAATTAAAAAGTTATCATAATCTGTCTGTATATATAGACAGAGAGGGCAAGATATCCTCAGGGCTTTACAGGCTGAAGTAAAAGTATAAAAAATCAGAACCTAAACTAGTATCGAAACGAGATCCTCATTTTTTGCAGGTATCAATACTAAAAAAGAAGTCCCACTGACAGGACAGAGCAGAATCTTTTCCTGAATGTGTTTAGAACGATCTGGAGCTGATCAGAACAAGTATAAGAGCACAGAGACTAGAATACATCCATGGACCTGGTTTAGACCTGGACCACGATGGAATCTACAGGACACTGAAGGATTACACAGAGATTAGGACACATGGGGATAGAAGAGAAAGTACTGCCATTTAAAAGTCCTTTATCACACAAAACTGACTCTTGTGAGCTTTAAGTCGTGTTCTAATGTTGTTTCCTCCTCAAAAACAGACCTGGAGTTGTGTTTGTTTCATTCACATGTTTGAGTAACACTTTATTATTAGTCTGTTTACATCTCCAAAGCTCCAAACTCCACTTTGTGATGTTATGAAGTGGTAGTTTTCAAGCTCCTTTTACCTTTAGTTCAGTAGAGATCGGCAATTCCAGGTCTGAAATCATCCAAATGATTCTAATGAAGGTGTGTGGAGTGTATTACCTGTATTACTGTATTAACACATGACATGACAAGGTGGAACAGAGTGTTTTCATTTTGAGAGAAGAGCTCCTAAAGTGTAAATCTGCAGGGTTTGTGTGTTAAACGTGTGAATAAAACAAACACAACTCCAAGTCTGTTTATGACAAGGAAACATTAGAACAGATCAGAAAATAATGTCATGTCGGCGCTTTAATGTTGAAAATCACATTCTATTGTCTAAAGAGAGTGTGTTTTTTAATTATAATTGTGGTATCAGAATCAGTATTGAGTATCGAGTCTATTCCTTAGTATCAAAATCACACTAAACACTAAACTGAACTAAGACTGAGGTAAGAAAATGAGCGCACAGGCAGGATAGGTCTTGTAGTGTTCTCTTGGGCCTGCCGGATTGAGATAACACATTTGCAACGCAGCAAAATTATAAGCAGCTTGTTTTTATAATACAATAGAACAAGAGAGTGACGAGCTCAACTGTCTGATGCAGTCCACAATCAACCCCCACCCTCACATTTAAAGGGCCCATGTTACGCTGTTTTCTGATCTGTTCTAATGTTTCCTCTTTACACACACCTGGAGTTGTGTTTTGTTTCATTCACATGTTTAACACACAAACCTGCAGATTTAAGCTGAGTTCTTCTCTCAAACTGAAAACACTCCAGACTCCTTCACTAGAAAAGGGGCTGTGAACTTGAAAACTACCGCTTGATGACATCACAAGGTGGAACAGAGCGTTTGGAGCTTTGGAGATGTAGACAGACTCATAATAGAGTTCCTCAAATATGTGAATGGAACAAAACACAACTCCAGGTGTTTTTGAGGAGGAAACCACATTATAACATGTTTTAAAGCTCACAAGACTGAATTTTTACGTAATATAGGACCTTTAAACGCCAATGAAAAAATCACGGCCGCTGTGCCTCACTAATCAAATTCACGTAATATAAAATGTCAGTCAGCTTCAGCTAGTCCTGTCACGATAACAAATGTTGAAGCTCGATTTATGGCTACTGAGAAATATTGTGATGAATTATAATTGCAGGAGACAGGACTGGTGCGCTGTGTGTGTGGTTAAGGGTGTGGGGCTCGTGTGTGTGTGTGTGTCGCCCATCAAACGCAAACCTACACAAAAACTATGTCAGTCATGCTTCGTTTGTGCTGCAAAACGCTTTGTTTGTGCTGCTTTAGTTTTGGAGATATTAATGATTCTTTTTTAAGTCAAATTGGGGTCATCCAGCCCCCAGGAAGAATAAAAATGCTCTAAAACGGCCCAAAATGGTGTCGTTTGTGCTTCGTTTGTGCTTCGTTTGTGCTTCGTTTGTGCTGTTGTGTGCTGCATTTGTGCGATTATGGTTCTTAAATGGCCCCATGTCGTTTCCGGCCGGAAATGACGTACTGTAATCAGCGAAATAAGTAAATAATAACTTAAAAATATTAACACAAAAATGAAAATATTAACGGCACACAACAGCAAAAACAAAACAAAGAATTTATTTAATAGTTTGCCATTTTTTAGCACGTTTTAACATTTTTGGGGATGACGTCATCAGCCGAAAATAGCTAATATCTTAAGAACCCTGATCGCACAAATAAAACTTTTTGCAGCACAAAACAGCACAAACGACTGACACCATTTTGGGCCGTTTTAGAGCATTTTGAAGCTTCCTGGGGGACTGGCTGACCCCAATTTGACTCATAAAAGAATCATTAATATCTCCAAAACTAAAGCAGCACAAACGGAACACAGATGATTGACATGTTTTTGTGTAGGTTTGCGTTTGATGGGGGGCAACTTCACGCAGGTAAAAGCACTTTCCCGTGACTCAGTTTGGTTTAAGGTCAGGCCTGGGTAGCCGTAATTTTTGTTGACCGCCACTACTTACCCATACTTATCTTTAGTTTGATGGTTGTTTATCTGTTAATAAATGTCCAAAACTCATTCTGGATCTCAGCGTCTCCAAGCTCGTCACAAAGCTACGACCCCAGGACCCGCTCTGATCTTCCGCTATAAAAATATTGAAACGAAAAACAGGAGAATCCCAGTGAACCTGTTTTTAAATGTACGGCAAAATGAATGACAGAATGATCAAAAAATTAGCCATAGGAGTTCGTTATTCTCCCGTCTGCGGCTCAGATCTTGCGTTATTACCACAGACCGTAAAAAGAAGTGGATTAAAGGAGTGTGACGTCTCCCACAGTGTTCAGCTCCAGTCAAATGAAGCTAACCGAGGCTGGCACTTACAGAGGCAAATTTGGAAGGAATAGAATAAATAAATAACAAAGGAACCAATGGGTAATGAAAGGTGAGGAGAGAAAGGAGAAGGAACAGGGAAAGGGAGAAAAAGAATAAAAGAATTAGCATTAATTACAAGAATGTTTTTTTTCCTTTTTCTTATTTTTTGTTTTTGTTAACCTCTTACATCTCTTCTGTTTTATTACTTGCCGACACAAACACAAACACACACACACACACACACACACACACACAAACAAAAGCACAAACAAAAACAGACACTCCCATATAAGAACAGAAGCCATTGTTATCGTCTTGTCACCCCTTCAGACCTTGATGTATGCACTCCCGATCCCGTTAACTCAAAATGTCTAATGTCTTTTACTATTTGTACTATTTGTATTTTGTCTCTAATATCACAATTTTAAAAAAAGGACAGTACAAGCACCCCCATGCTCACTTCCTGCCACAAGATCGTGCACACATAGTAAAAATGATCCTGTGAGATTTTTTCCTCATGTTTTTACATTTGGATTGGAAAAACAGCACTGGCGAGTAACATTTTTTGAGAATGCGCAGTCCTGAAAAGCAGAGCTACAGCGACAGCAGAAATATTCAACAAAGTAAATAAAAAATGGTGAAGCTAAAACTGGGAACTGAATTGTACAATGCATTTATTATAATCTAAATAATGTTAAAATCTTGTCTCGTTCTCGTAGATCCAATCTCGTGTCTCGTCTCGTCTTGTAGAAATTATATTTTGTCCCACCCCTAGTTATTACATAAAAAATGCAAAATTCTCCCCACTTTTGCAAAGAAACTGTACACTTGATAAACATTGAACCCCAAAATATATTGTTCTATCTTTCATATATTGAATGAAAGTTGATGCAGTGATTATCGTGACAAATCTACAGACAAAACTGTTTTATTTACTATCTGTCCAGTTTCCTCCTACTTTCTACAGATCTGTTTGACTGAAGAGCTAAGAATACAATGCTTTTCATTTGTGCAAAGCAGTGGAGAGAAACAGATTTAATTTTCTTGATAAATTTTTAAAAATAAGACAATGTCAGTGTTTCTGTTTTGTTTGGTGTTTATTGAGATGCTGCCGATCCCTTTTAAATCTTAGCTCAGGGGGACGTTTGGATGTGCTCCCTCTGAAGGTTACTCCGTCTCTATTGTGCCTCAAATGCCAAAATAGTACAGCACCTGCTTTTTAATTGCCCAACTAGTGATTAGGGACTTGTTTAGTAAAATGAAACTATCACAGAATTACAGTTTTCACACACTGGCCACACTTAAAGGGCCCATATTACACTATTTTCTGATGTAATGTAAGTTCTAATGTCGTTTCCTCATCACAAACAGACCTGGAGTTGTGTTTTGTTTCATTCACACATGTTTTACACACAAACCCCGCACATTTAGGCTGAGAAAAAAGCACTCTGTTCCACCTTGTGTCATGTAATACAGGAAGTGCTCCACTGTGTTTTTAAACTCCACACACCTTCATTGTAAATGGTCACATTTTTAAACGGCACTTTCTACCTTCAAGGCTCTAAGTATTTTACATCAAAGAATCACTCACCCGTTCACACACCAGTGTACGCAGACACGTGGGGTGAGGTGGGTTAAGTGTCTTGCCCAAGGACACAACGACAGCATTCATCTGTGGGAGCTGGAATCACACCACCAACCTTTGGATCAGTGGACAAACGTTCTTACCAACTGGGCCACTGTCTCCCCAGGGGTTTGCATAAATATTGAAATATCGATATAACATCATTTAATTTGATGATACAGGATCGATATCATGGGCTGCAAAATCGATATATTGTCAAGAGTATTTTTAGGTATATTTTACTAAATTATTTTGTGTAAGAGCTACAATTGTGTTGACATTTTCACTGTTTTGAGTAAAATGGGTTTTTCATATTAACTTTGCACAGACTTGGTGGACTTAGAAGACTTTTAATATCACAGCCATGATTTAGCCTTTGTGTTTCACTGAACCGTATCGAATCGATTGGAAATATATCGTATCGATCGTATAGAATCGAAAGTGCACTATATCGAAAAATGTATCATATCATGGCCTATGTATCGAGGTATCGTATCGGCATCTTCTTAATGATACCGAGCTCTAGTTACCCCCATTCACTAGAATCATTTGGATCATTTCAGTCCTGGAATTGTCGATCTCTACTGAACTAAAGGTAAAAGGAGCTGTTCACTTGAAAACAACCACTTGATGACATCACAAGGTGGAACAGAGCGTTTGGAGCTTTGGAGATGTAGACAGACTAATAATAAAGTGTTACTCAAACATGTGAATGAAACAAAACACAACTCCAGGTCTGATTTTGAGCTGAACGGTCCTTTTGACTTGTACAACACTGATTTGAAACGTTTTCCCTCATAAACCGGATTACTTCAGATTTCCAGATGTGATTGGCTGATTCCTGTAACAGACTGAGATTTCCTGAGCTGCTTTACCCTGCAGCTTTTCCCATGCATCAAAAATGTACAGGGCCTTATTCAGCAATAACAGCTAAGCCTAAGTCTCCTCCCTGCGACAGAGAGCATTATGGGTAGGGGCGAGCTGTCTGTGGGGCGACGTCTCTCTCCTCCTCACATCAGAATGAAGAGAAAAGTCCAAACTGAGAGGAAAAGACATCAGGAATCGGAATAAAGATTTGATTATATTATAAGACTGATCAGATCCTCATTAGAGACAGATGTTTCCAAACCTCCTGTTGTCAAAGCCTGATCTCTGCGGTCGTTGTGTCCTTAGGCAAGACACTTCAATCATATGTATATGTATGAAAACAGGGTGAATGTGAGGGTTGGCGGTGGGAGGGGCCGATGGCGCGGATTGGCAGCCTCGCTTCTGTCAGTCTGTCCAAGAATCTTACCACCACCGGTGGAGTGAATGAAAAATGCACTAAATTTTACTGCGACTTTGAGCATCTGGAAAAGTGCTGTAAGACTAATGCATTATTATTATTATTATTATTATTATTATAGATCTCTCCAGCACAGACTGATATTCGGTTTTGGTTGAGCTGCTGCCGAAAGTATCTGCAAAAAGCTTTATTTGAAGAGAAAACTGCACAAAATGTGACTATGCCGCTCTGTTAAAGGTTTGTAGTAAAAAAAAAAAAAGGGGGCTGTGTGGGAGTTTGTTGTTAAATTAAATTGACAGAATCTTTGGAAAAATGATCAAAATTAGCTCAACATATCGGCTCAAAAATATCAGCAGAGCTTATCGTTTATCAGTTGCTCTGAATTCTAAACCACCGGCATCAGCCATGAAAAAAACCCACACCCATCGATCTCTAATCCTCACTTTATTTTTCTTTGAGTACAGCCTACTTTAGAATATTTACTAGTGGAACACACTTATAATACAGGTCGTTTTCCCACATGATTTTCTGTATTTTTATTTTAAAGCTGTATTGTGTCACTTTTCTGGTGGAGGGTCTGTCTGTCAGATGCTTTTCTCCATGTAGATGTTATTGCTTTGTCTGGAATGTTCCACAGTATGGCATTAAACCTTTCTATCTTCATGGAGACCAAACCAGACCAAGTTCCAGGTCAGATCTGTGGAGAGGCGACCCCGCTCACAGTCAGAATGTCTGTTTTTCTAGGTATTTTTGAGCTCTAAAACTACTTGATTTAATAAATGTAAAGTAGAGCTGTTTAATGTCACACTGTGGAACATTCCGGGCAGAGCAGTGATGTATCCATAGATACCAGCAGGTGACGGACCCCCAACCAGAAAAGTCCACGTATAGAGAGCATTTTCTGTCCGCATAACATCCCACCAGTGCATTTTCTCTACATAAATGGCATTTTGAAGCGTATGGGGGATGAGTCTTTTGTTCTCTCTGGTTTTCTGAAGGTTCCAGAGGTGCTCCAGAGGTGCTCCAGAGGTGCTCCAGAGGTGCTCCAGAGGTGCTCCAGAGGTGAGGGTGGCCTGTATCTCTCCGCCGCAGCTTTGGGTTCGCCTCTTTTAGCTCCGCCCCTTCACAGCGTTCATGGATTACGCTCAAACTCAAATCCTCTGTCGTCTCCAAAGTCTCGTTACAGGAGAGAGCTCAATTTTCCTCTCTCTATTTTTCTCTTTCTTCTTACTCACTCCATTCTCTCCCTTCGCTCTTTTATGTGTCGTTCTCTCCGTCCGTATCACTGCACTGGTGTTTTATGCTCCCAGGGATTTTCTGTCCATTTCCTGGCACGAAGCGAAGTCAGTGATGTTAAAAGTCCCATATTACGCCTAATTAACTCTTGTGCGATTTAAGTCGTGTTCTAATGTTGTTTCCTCCTCAAAAACAAAAACAGACCTGGAGTTGTGTTTGTTTCATTCACATGTTTGAGGAACTCTTTATTATTAGTCTGTCTACATCTCCAAAGCTCCAAACGCTCTGTTCCACCTTGTGATGTCATCAAGTGGTAGTTTTCAAGTTCTTTTCAGCTTTAGTTCAGTAGAGACTGGCAATTCCAGGGCTGAAATCGTCCAAATGATTCTAGTGAAGGTGTGTGGAGTTTAAAAACACAGTGGAGCACTTCCTGTATGCAGGGTTTGTTCGTTAAACATGTGTGATTGAAACAAAACACAACTCCAGGTCTGTTTATGATGAGAAAACAACATTATAACAGATAAAAAAAACAGAGTAATATGGGCCCTTTAAAGGTTGGGGGTCCGTCATCAGCAGACAAACAGAAAAACAGACATTCTGACTGTGAGCGGGGTCGCCTCTCCACAGATCTGACCTGGAACTTGGTCTGGTCTGGTCTCCATGAAGATAGAAAGGTTGGAGAAAAGAGTTTGATGGACCCTCAACCTGAAAAGTTAGGCAATTTTACTAACGCCTAATAACATAGATCAGAAAATGGCGTAATAGGGGCCCTTTAAAGCTCTTTTACGTAATATAACACCTTTAAAATCCTTAAAGTCCATCACGTTGGTCCATCGTTAAAAATTCATCAGTGGTTCAATAAGTCCTCGTGTGTGATTCTGTGCGGCGACACTCTCGGCTTTGTTTTCTGGTTGTATTGGATTAGACGAGTCAGATCTGGGGCCATCGGTGCATCTGTCAGCGAGCCGCGATTTCCACCGCACAGACTCGGAGACTCATGATGAGGATCAAACCGAGCGGCTCCAGGCTCCCCACAACCCGAACCAATCACTTTTTATTTAGCAATAAAAGCAGCAACCGCCACAAGCAACACGCGGCCCGGTGATTTAGAGGAGAGCCGGGTCTCTGGGAAGGCGAGCGATCCCCCCCCCTCTCTCTTTCTTTCTCTCATATACCCCCCCTCCCCCACCCCCCTCTATGCCTGTCGAGCTTTTCTCTCTCTCTCTCTCTCTCTCTCGCTCTCTCTCTCTCTCACTCACATACCCTCTGTCCCTCCCTTCCTCTCCTTTTTCCTTCCCCCTCACTCTCATACCCTCCCTCCTTTCTCTCCCTCTCACTCTCTCTCTTTCTCTCATACCCTCTTTTCCTTCCTTCTTCCCTCCCTCCTCACTCTCTCTCTCTGCCTGGCTTGCTTCCTCCCTCTCTCTCCCTCCCTCTCTCTTTCTTTCTCTCTATCTCTCCATCCTTCTCCCTCTCTCTTTACCCCTCCCTCCTTCTCTCTCTCTCTGCCTAGCTCACTTCCTCCCTCTCTCTCTTTCTTTCTCTCTCTCTCCCTCTCTTTGTTTTGCTCTCTCTCGCTCTCCCTCTCTTTACACCTCCCTCTCCCTCTCTCTCTCTCTCTCCTGTCCAATGCTGCTGTACATAAACAGTCATTACTGTAAATAACATAATAAACTGAAGTCACTTTACTCAGATTTACTCTGTTCATTTGCTGCACTGTTACTTTTATTGTACATAATAGTTTTCTGGTATTTTATATTTTTGCTCCACTGAAACAGTGTGTTACATTAGAGTCTATTTTAAGTCTATTTTTAAATTATTTTTTAGCCATTATCTATTATCTTGTTTTATTGCATGTTCCATTTTCCTGCTGTTCTTGAAATGTGCGTTGCAACACTGGAATTTGCCCACTGTGGGACTAATAAAGGCATATCTTATCTTATCTCTCTCTCTCGCTCTCTCTCCCTTTCTCTCTCTCTCTCTCTCTCTCTCTCTCTCTCTCTCTCTCTCTCCCTCCCTTTCTCTTTACCTCTCCATCCTTCTCTCTCCCTCTCTCCATTTAGGACACAAAATAAAGGAAAGTCAGTTTGTTATGAAGTAAAAATGTGAACAAATGTAAGCTGCAGATATTTACTTTCAACACGAGTCAGAATTTTGGCGTTTCAACCTCGTCTCGCGATCGTAAAACAGTTAAAGGGCCAATTTTACTATTTTCTGATCTGTGTTAAAGGTGCATTGTGTAACTTTTCATACACATACATTATTGATTTGTCTGGAATGTTTCACAGTATGGCATTAAACCTTTCTATCTCCATGGAGACCAAACCACACAGTTACAGGTCAGATCTGTAGAGAGGCGACCCCGCTCACAGTCAGAATGTCTGTTTTTCTAGGTATTTTTGAGCTCTAAAACCACCTGTGATTGAATAAATGTAAAGTAGAGCTGTTTAATGTCACACTGTGGAACATTCCAGACAGAGCAATGACGTATCCATAGAAACAAGCAGGTGACAGACCCTCCATGAGAAAAGTGACACACATGCACCTTTAAAGGACCCAATTTACACTATTTTCTGATCTATGTTAACGTTTTCTGATCACTCTGTTCCACCTAGTGATGTCACGTGGTGATACAGGAAGTGCTCCACTGTGTTTTTAAACTCCACACACCTTCACTAGAATCATTTGGATCATTTCAGTCATTTCAATTGCCGATCTCTACTGAACTAAAGGTAAAAGGAGCTGTTCACTTCAAAACTACCACTTGATGACATCACAAGGTGGAACAGAGCGTTTGGAGCTTTGGAGATGTAGACAGACTAATAATAAAGTGTTACTCAAACATGTGAATGAAACAAACACAACTCCAGCTCTGTTTTTGAGGAGGGAACAGTGTTAGAACACGACTCAAAGCTCAGAGGAGTCCATTTTGTGTGATATAGAACCTTTACTTCAGTGTCTTGCTCATTAACTCGTGCAGTGTTGTTTTCTTCCATAAACACAAACATCATTATGCTTCATTTTCAGGCTCGGGGGGTGTTTGTGTGTTTGTGAACGAGGTCTCACCGCACGAGTCTGGAAAGTTGCGTTTGTAATTAGATGTTATAAATTATTTCAAATTAATTTCAGTTCATGTTTTTAACACGTCCACGAGCTTTTGAGAGAAACCGAAACATGAACTGCTGAAGTGATAGAAGATCGGTTTCAGTATCGGTATCTGCAGTTATTCGATTCGTTTTTTGTTGCTGTTGTTTTTGGTGCTGCCTGTAGACTGTATGAAGAAGTGTTCTGAGGGAGCGTGACGTCTCCCACAGCGTTTGGCTCCAGTCAAATGAAGCTCATCGAGGCTGGCAGTTACAGGAGTGAATATTCGGACTAGGAATGTATTTACGGACAAGATAACAAAATAAAACCCCCAGAATCATGCAGAACATTTTAAGACCAAAATGAGGCTCACTGCTGCAGTTACAGAGAGAGGGGACACAATTTTTCAATAAAATGTCAGTAGGAGCCACGGGCAATGGAGCCGGAAGTGCCCCCATGCTTCCTAATTGGAGCAAGTCTATTTCCTAGTATATATACAGTCTATGGTCTGAATATTAGTTTGTTTTTGTTTCTTTTTCCTCCCTTTGAAAACAGCATATTTAGTTGTTTGTAGAGAACTGTCATGGTTCATGTTTTGTCGTCATTGTTTTTGCATATTTTGGTGTTTTATTCCTTTTGTGTAGCGTCCCCGTGGTGTTTTATTTTGACATTTATCCTGCTTGTAGTTTGGAGTTTTATTTCCGGTCTGTTGGTGGTCCCGCCCTAATGTGTCGCACCTGTGTCTCTCTCCTCTGTGCTTTTTTACCCTGTGTTCTTTGCGCTTTGTTGGTCCGTTGTCATTTGCCACGTTTACAGGAGCTTTAATTCCGAATAAAAATAATTGAATTCTGAATAAAAAATAATTCCTCTTTAAAAAGACCATGTAAACACTTCAAATTAAACTTAATTCCAGAGTAGGTGGGTGGTTAATTCCGATTTTAAAGCCGAATTCATTTATTCCTCGATCCTGTAAACGTTTATTCTTCTTGTTAAAAATAATTCCGGTCATTGGGCACATGCTCGTTGGGTCGTCCTTCTGATCCGGCTCCACCAGTCGTCTTTTCGGACTTTCATCCACTGCTCTTTGGATTTGTGAGCGGGATGTGGGAGTGGGCTGAGGTGGAGCAGCCGTTCACTCAGTTTGTCTTCTTCCTCCTTCTCCGATGCTCTTCCCTCCTCCTCCTCAGCGACAGACGTAAAGTGTGAGGATAGAATTCTCCAGCTGCTGCTTAATTATCATCGGAACGACTGCGGAAAAAGTTTGGATCACGTTTGTGTCCGCGGCGTAACGACAAACCGAGATGACAAAAAGCCGGTAGCAGCTGAAGTGTGAGTTTTCTTCCGGTCGACGTAAATCCGTTCGTGTCTCTGTCCAATCAGAACCCTTCCCCACCCCCAGACGTTGAGCGGAATTAAATAAAGACGATTTAACGTGTTTTCCATGTGAACCTCATTCAGAATTATTATTTCCATGTAAACTCGAAGAAGAATAGTTTAATTCAGAACTATTTAATTCAGAACAATTAATTCAGAATTAAAAAACATCATGTAAACGTGGCCATCGTCTTGTCTTGTCATGTCAGTTTCTATTTTTTGATTTTTTTGGTTTCTATTTTTGGTCATTCTTTATTATATTAATGAAGTTTAACAGCAGTTCTGCATTTTGGGTCCTCAATCTGTTTCAACGTGACAAGAACATTGTTTAAGATTTGATAATTGAGTGGATCAGTCCAAATTAGTTTCATTCTCTGCAGTGTATTTGGTGTCTTTTCAGTTCTTTGGGACAAAATCGTGCAGGATTTTGAAAAGTTAATTCCTCATGAAGTGTCCTGCTGTTGTAACGAAAGTGAGACGCTAAAAACAATGAGGAAATCAGAAATCACAGACTAAAAACTGGCTCTAAACCTGCTTTACTTTGATGGTCTATTTTTGAATTTCAAAGAGCGCAGTCGAGATGTGTGGAAAATGAATGTTTACTCTACTCCCAGGATTATATTTATTACATTTATTAAAAATGAGAAAAGCTGATTCTGTTTTAAATCCTGAATAGACGAGGGCTGGGGCTTCTTTCTCTAATTTAGTGTTTCAGACGTTTCTTTTCGACGTCCTGTGATGCATCTTCTCCTCGTTGGTGTTTGGAGCCTGAAGGGAAACTGTGGAAGACGTTTCACTCAGTAATAACCTGAGCTCTGATTGGCCGGAGACTCTAAACGTGTGTCTGGAGACTCTAAAGCTTCACAGAAACAGAAATACAGAGAAATTTAGAGAAATGAACAGGATCAGAGGAGACGAGGAGGTCACACATATATACACAGACACGCACACAGACACAGACGCACACAGACACACAGACATGCACAAACAAACACACATATATAGAGAGACACACATATACACACACACACAGTGAAGATAAATAGACTTGTGTGTACATACACCGCAGTACAGGGGGCAGGAGGAGCTCATTACTTTAAGTGGATCGACTCCCAGAGATTAAAAGTTCTGGTCTCTGCTTCAGTGGAAAGTTCCGGCTCACGGCTCAGACTCATTTGTATCTGACTAATAATAGAACGAGTCTGAAAGGAGCAAACGCAATTCTTTATTTGTACTTCAAATTATATAAATAACCTTTTAAAATACGTCTAAGATCTTTACGTCTGGTGAAGCTCGACCCTATTATGAAAAATTTTGGATTTTATTGAATAATTTAGATCTTTAGAAATAAGAATAAACGTACCCTCTGTTTTATTTTACTCACACAAATTTAGACATTTATTATTATTTATTTTAAAGGACCCATATTACGCTGTTTTCTGATCTGTTCTAATGTCGTTTCCTCATCACAAACAGACCTGGAGTTTTGTTTTGTTTCATTCACATGTTTAACACACAAACCTGCAGATTTAGGCTGAGTTCTTCTCTCAATCTGAAAACACTGTTCCATCTTGTGATGTCATGTGGTGATACAGGAAGTGCTCCACTGTGTTTTTAAACTCCACACACCTTCACTAGAATCATTTGGATCATTTCAGACCAGGAATTGTCGATCTCGACTGAACTAAAGGTAAAAGGAGCTGTTCACTTGAAAACTACCACTTGATGACATCACAAGGTGGAACAGAGCGTTTGGAGCTTTGGAGATGTAGACAGACTAATAATAAAGAGTTCCTCAAACATGTGAATGAAACAAACACAACTCCAGGTCTGTTTTTGAGGATTTAACAAGATTCCAACATGACCTAAAGCTCATAAGAGTCAATTTTGCTTAATATCGGAGTTTTAAAGCTGCATTGTGTAACTTTTCTGGTGGAGGGTCCGTCAAACGCTTTTCTTCATGGCAATGTTATTCCTTTGTCTGGAATGTTTCGCAGTATGGCATTAAACCTTTCTATCTTCATGGAGACCAAACCAGACCAAGTTCCAGGTCAGATCTGTGGAGAGGCGACCCCGCTCACAGTCAGAATGTCTGTTTTTCTAGTTATTTTTGAGCTCTAAAACCACCTGTGATTGATTAAATGTAAAGTAGAGCTGTGGAACATTCCAGGCACAGGAATGACATATCCATAGAAACAAGCAGGTGATGGACCCCCAACCAAAAAGTTACACAATGCACCTTTTAAGTAAAGTACAGATGACTAAAATGTATACTTAAAGGTGCACTGTACAACTTTTCTAGTGGACGGTTAACCACCTGCTTGTCTCCATGGAGATGTTAATGCTTTCCCTGGAATGTTCCATAGTGTGACTTTAAACATATCCATTTAGCATTTATTCATTATGGGTGTTTCTGTTGCTCAAAAATACAATAAATCCTTCTGTGAACAGGGGCACCTCTCCACAGATCTGACCTGTAATGTAGTGTAGTGCTGTAACCTGCTCGTCTTCCTCGTGATAGAAAGGTTTAAAGCGATCACATTTCCATGGAGATGAGCAGAAATGTTACACAGTGCACCTTTACTTCATCACGTTCCTCCACTGCTGCTGTAATTGTCTTTATCTGCGGGTTCATCGGGGCTTTGTGTGGCACGAGAAAAGCCAGATGCCCTAACTGAGACTGACAGGAGGGTACAAAAGCCAGATGCCCTAACCGAGACTGACAGGAGGGTACAAAAGTGTGACTAAAATGTGAAAAGGTGACGTCCAACGCCTGACAAGAAGATTGAGTTTGCCAAGAGCCATGAATAATTATCTGCCCATCGCCAACAAAGATGCCAGGTCAAAGAAACAAAGAGGCACGAGCGCCTGCAGAATGCAGAGAGGAGAGGAGAGGAGAGGGGAGAGGAGAGAGGAGAGGAGAGGAGAGGAGAGGAGAGACGAGGAGAGAGGAGAGGTGGAGAGAGGAGAAGAGACGGGTGCTTCATCTGTTCATTCACTGCCCTCGTCACAAAAGAGAAGCTGAAACACTAACGACTCTTAATTGTTCCGTCTTCACATTGACAGAGGCTGAAGAGACGAGTGTAAAGACGTGGACTAAGGCCGTGTGAAAATGTTTATGGCGTATCGGTTTTGGTATCGGTTTAGTCGATATTGGTTCAGTCGATTTTCCTATTTTGATGTATAAATTTGTGTAATAAAATGATTTACTGGACGATGTCGGCCCAAACACCTTGTCGTATTTGTCATATTTGTTCTGTAGTTACTAAAAATAAAAATAAAAAAACATTTGGGTATTCGTACTTTTTACCATATGCCATTTGTGTTAAAGGAAATCAGTTATAGTTTAACCTTATTTAATCTCTGCCCTAGTATCGGTTGATATCGGCAGACAGTGTTCGGCTCCAGTCAAATGAAGCTCACTGAGGCTAGCACTTACAGGAGTGAATTTGGAGCCAGGTCCATATTAGAAATAGGAATTTATTTATGGACAAAACAATGAAATAAAAACTTCAACGTAAATGTGCACTATGTAACTTCTAATGTGGAGGGTCCACTACTTCCTCGTCTCCATGGAGAGAGTGTTATTTCTTTGCCTGGAATGTTCCACAGTAGGGCATTAAACACATCTCCCTTGTGTGTGTTCAATTACAGAGCTCAAAAAAGCCTTATAAAAACGTGAATTCTAATCGTGTGCAGGCTTGCTTCTCCATAGATCTGACCATTAACCTGTCTCCATTATGACTACCAAGTTTATTTCCATACTGTAAAAAATAAACAAGGTGAGCAGGTGGCGCACCCTCCTCCAGAAAAGTTACACAGTGCACGTTCTTTAAGGCCAAAATGACGAGGCTCACAGCATCAGTTACAGAGGGAGAATTTTTCAATGGAAAGTCAACTGAAAACAGTCGGTGGAGCCAGAAGTTTGCACATGCTCACTTCCTGTTTGAAGCGCGGCGGCTAGCGGGTTAGCGATGTCCATTTATATAAACAAGACTTCTTTGAAAACTTTATAACCTTTGTAACCATTTCATTTTTACTTATATATTTCTCTAATTATGCCTTATCTAACACCAGTCTCTTGCTTTTGTCACTACTTATTTAGAATTTATTATTACCGTTTATATTTTTTTCTCTTTTTTATTATCATATCTGTCTTTGTCTGTATCCTGATGCAGACTCCAGGGTCATTAGCCGAGTTAATGTCCGTGCGTTTGGCCTAACGGGGGACTTCTGTGCCAGTGTCTGTGTGCAGAGGCAGATATAGGTGCCCAGGGGTGGACGAGGTGCCCCTGGGTGGAGGAGGTGCCCCTGGGTGGTGGAGGTGCCCAGGGGTGGTGGAGGTGCCCGCTGCAGGAGGCACATGTGCTCCTCACAGCAGCAGAACATCATGAGATCAGGTGGAACGTGCAGATGGTTCTGGGGCAAAACACCCACAGTGCTTTAGATACAACAGTAAACTACAGTACACAATAACACAGCAAAAAAAACAACAACATTAAGTTAAGATAATGTAGATTAAAACAATAATAATTCGACTAATGGAATTCTTGCATAGTGACTCCATGCATTGCTTTGATTTGTGTAGAATTTACAGTTGACGTCAGGTGTTCTCCTCAGAACGTTGAGGGCGGATCAGTTAAAATATTATAATGGTATTGGTGGTTGTAGTTAAAGCTGCACTGCTGTTTGTCATTGTTTTTTGGAGGTTTATTTGACTGAAAACACCAAAAAAATGATATCGACTAAAAATATTTGTAATGTTATTGTGTCGTTGGGCAAGACACAAACCCCTGGGTGTCTTGAACAGAGCTACAAGCGTTATTATTATTTGTTATTATTGTTCCCATTGTCCTCTTCAGTGTTGGTCTGACAGAAGCAGCTCTGTTCTGCCCGTAAGGGTTAAACACGGGTGCACCAGTCCGATACTGGTTTCAGATATCGGCTCTGATACCCACAGAATGTGCTGGATCGAATATCGGCTCCCAAATATTGATTCAGCTGATGTCCTGATTGGATCTATAAATGAATGTACTAAGACTATTTACTGCTGTAGTCAGAAAAGTCCCATAATGTTTGAACTTTTATTTACACAAAGCTGTTCTGTCGTGATGTGAGAGATAAATAACATCTACGTGGTCAGTTTTGGCTTATTTTATTTTGGTTTTAAGGAAGTAAATGCTGTTTTCAGTGTCTGCTCTGGTATCAGATGGCATCGGATATCGGCAGATAGTTAAAGACACAGTATCAGAATCAGTATCGGAAGTGAAAAAGCTGGATCAGTGCATCCCTAGTATTAAAATGGAAAAATAACAACGTGAATTTCTTTATGTTGGTTGTAAAGAACTGGAGAAAAAGACAATTTTGGTGCTCCCCTCTGTGTTTAGCATTTATCCAAATGATCTTTGGATACTCTTAACAGTTTACAATATTGCAATACAAGGTTGGCAAAACTATCGAAAAAAGATGCAAATCGATACTGAAACTAGTACTTATTTTTCACAGGTATCGATACTAAAAAAGTCCCATTTTCAGGACAGAGCAGAACCCTTCCTGAATGTGTTTAGAACGAACTGGATCTGGATCAGAACAAGTATAAGAGCACAGAGACTAGAATACACCCATGGACCTGGTTTAGACCTGGTTTAGACCTGCTTTAGACCTGGTTTAGACCTGCTTTCGACCTGGACCACTATGGAACCTACAGGACACTGAGGGATTACACAGATACAAGGACACATGGGAATAGAAAAGAAAGTACTGCCATTTAATGTGGAAAATCACAATATATTGCCTAAAGAAAGAGGGTTTTTATGGTCATCTTGTTATCAGAATCTGTATTGAGTCTTTTCCTTAGTATTGAAATGTGAGTATCGTGACAACACTATTACAATATAATAATTATTTCCATGTTAGTACAACTTAGATTCGTAGTGTACATGTTCCACAGTCTGCTCCCTTCAGGCTGTAAGTGCACTCAGTTCTCTGACATTTCAAACACCTTAAACAGCAGCTTACACAGGTCCAGATCTAAATGAGAAATTTCCACGGTGTAGTTACCTCGAGCTGTCAGTCACTCTCTGCTCCACGGACCACGAAATCGCTTCATTTCTGTTTAATTCATTTTGATCAAACACGTCGCTCCCAATCAGAGCGCCGTGATTATGACACACACCGACCCGACAGAGGCACAGCACACGAGCAGCTAACGGCTAACGGCACACGTCTGCAGGGCTGTAGCTCCACATTTTGGCTCCTGGGTACAGCTCATCTTAGTGGGCCCCACTACATGTTGTCTAATGGAAAATCCCCATTACAGACTTTGTAAAGGGCCCCTACCTGCAGTGGTCCCTGAGTCAAGAGTACCCCCCCCCACCCCCAGTCGTCAGGTAACGACAGGTGCACATTCTCGTATCAGAGCAGGGAGTTTGTGTTTGTGTGGAAACAGCACAGAGACGCACAAGCTCAGGTTTCACTTTTAGAGTCCATTCCTCTTGTAAGAACAGGTCAAATTATCAAACATTTGAAGAAATTGTGTTTTATTTTTTTTATGATTCAAGAATATTATTTAAGCTGCACAAAATCATTTTCTGGAGAAAGGTTTTCCACCGGTTTGTGGAATGATCCACAGTGTAACTTTAAACTAGTGACTTACCCACTGCGACCTCTAGGGGGAGTCAGAGTCACCGTCACAGGCCCTGATGAAGGTGCTTGGTTGGTAGTAAAATGTCGGCATTTGCTTAGTTTAACTCTTTCATAATTTCTTAGTCCAATGAGGTTCGTTTGGTCTTCTGATAATTTATGTTATTAGGTTCTTTTTTTCAGACCAAGAGTTTGTTTTCATACCTGACAGTTTCGACTGCTCCCTGTGGTCTTCCTCAGGGTCACGTGATGTTGCTGTGACGTGTCCGGTCAGCTGATTTAAACAGGTTTTGGCGCCTTTAAGCTCTCGTCTTCCCTTGATCGTTGTGGATAAATTCTTCATGAAGAATGTTTATCCTTTGTGGACCTTGTTGGTTGAAGATTTGGTGATGGAGCAGATTTATGAAGCTGGTGGAGAAAACGCCAGACATTTACACACACATTTTACCACAGAAAACCATTAACCAGAAATTCTGCAAACTTAAAGCAGCACTTTCGGCTGTTGTGAAAAAGGTCTATAGGGGGCGCTAAAGAGTGTGGGCCTATGTAGTGAAACCCAGCCCTGCTCTTTCTGGAGAATATCTGAGTGTAGAAGAACACTCCTCTATCTCCCGGCTCTGGTCTGATAGTGTCAGGGGAAAATACAGAGTGAAAATGAGCCTTTCCTTATCTAATAAATCATAATTGAAAAATGTGCTGTAAAGAGAGTTTAGAGAGAGCTGTATTTTAGAGACGGATGCTGGAGTCTGTGGAGGTGATTTGTGTCGTTTATTTATGTGAAAAATGGGCAACATTTTAGTTCAGACGCTGCTTGTGGCGGTTTGAGCCTAATGTAATGTCAGAGTGTTACTACTACACACACTACACACACACACTACACACAGGACGCACAGTTACACACATTATATCAGTAATTACTTTAAATGTACTAACTGTTAATTAGCTAATTCTATGAACACTTACATTCTAAAGGCTAGCACCATTCCACACGCTGGCTCCACAGACTGTTTATGTAAATAGACAATAGACATAACTAACCCGGTCGCCGTCACGTTCCAAACAGGAAGTGAGCATGGGAGCACTTCGGGCTCCATCGACTCTGGCTCCAATTGACTTAAATGAATATTGTGGCCCCCCTCTCTGTACCTGCTGCTGTGAGCCTCACCATTTTGGTCTTAAAATGTTCGTATTAACCCGTTCTGCATGTTTTTATTTCACTATTTTGTCCATAAAGAACTTCCTATTCCTGATATG
The DNA here is from genome assembly GCA_029959045.1 of Taenioides sp. WSHXM2023. NCBI lineage: Eukaryota > Metazoa > Chordata > Actinopteri > Gobiiformes > Gobiidae > Taenioides > Taenioides sp. WSHXM2023. Next base: position 29,919,157 of record CM057097.1, on the reverse strand, counting down.
AAACTCGGCTCCAGATTTGCTTCTATGCTTCTCTGCAAGCCTCGATGAGCTGTATTTGACTGGAAACTGCACATTTGAGCACATAGGAGTGTAAAGTGTACCTTATTTTTGCTAATAACCACAGAATTAACATTTCTTAAACATGTAATTGTAGTAATTTTTTGTGTACTAAAAGAACTTGGGCTCTGTTCATAAGCTCAAAGTTTTTTCTCGTGGGTTTGTTGTGGATGTAAGAACTCAACCAAGAAACGGTGTCTAAACCAGATCGAAACCCAGATTAAACCAGTTAAATTAAACTGTCCAAACCAGGATTTAACAGGGACTAAACCTCAGACTAAACTGGGATTAAACCAGGTCTAGACCAGAGCTAGAATGGGTATTTTTAAAGAAGGGTTATTACACTTCTATAGGTATTAACTGTAACACATAACAAATTTAGATCACCATGTTTCCTTTTATTACCCCCTTCAGCATCACGTATCCGCTAATGAAGCTACTGTACTGTGGAGTGTTATTTTTTTGTTCCCTGCTCTGTATGTGTGAAAAATGGAAGTGCTGGTGCTGCAGAGAGCTTCCTGGTTACACAGGCTGGTGGGCGGAGCCTTGTACAAGAGGTGTGGGGTCGTACTGCTAACTGTAAGGAGGGTTTGAATAGTGAAAACTACTTCAGATGTGTTTTTAATGAGAGAAAATGTTATAAAAAAAAAAGCTCCAAATAGTCAGTAGCCTCTTTAACACTAAAATTCTATGATTCTGCACATTTTCACTGTGAACCTTAAACTATATAAAGTCCTTTAAAGCTTTACCTCATGGTACACTTGGGTATTGTCCAATGAGGTTCATTTGGTCTTCTGATAATTTATGTTATTAGGCTCAAAGAGTTTGTTTTCATACCTGACAGTTTGGACTGCTCCCTGCGGTCTTCCTCAGAGTCACGTGATGTTGCTGTGACGTGTCCGGTCAGCTGATTTAAACAGGTTTTGGCGCCGTCTTCCTACCGGTGGAGGCAGGACGACAGCGCCATCTGCAGTCCGACTTCCTCAGGCCAGTATCCCAGGTGTGTGAGAAAAATAATTGGGACAGAGGACAACAAACATCGTCCCTGGATTAAAGAGGAAATCAAAATACAGAAACGTGCCCACGGGACGATAAACCGGGACGAGGGGCTTTTTTACTCTCCCACACCTGGGATACTGCCCTGAGGAAGTCGGACTGCAGATGGCGCTGTCGTCCTGCCTCCACTGGTAGGAAGACGGAGCCAAAACCCTAACCCTTAAATCAGCTGAGCGGCGACGACACAGAAACATCATGTGATTCTGAGGAAGACCGCAGGGAGCAGTCCAAACTGTCAGGTATGAAAACAAACTCTGAAAAAATAACCTAATAACATAGACTTGGTTATTATTACAGTTGTTCATAATTTATGCGTTCGTATCCATCTTAAAGTTTTCGGAGTAGTTTTTCCAAAGCCCCATGTGTCTGTGTTCGATCTGCAGTCACACAGAGGCCGCTCCGCCGCACAGAGACCTGTGCTCTTGTGTTCTTGTGTTCTTGTGTTCTTGTGTTCTTGTGTTCTTGTGTTCTTGTGTTCTTGTGTTCTTGCCTCCAGCTCGTGTTCCGATGTGGAATTGTATTTACATTTATCTGTGGCTCGCAAAATTGGAAGCGCTAATGCATTTTTCATATTTTTAGAATCTCATCAGTTCTGTGTCTTTCTCTCTTACGGATATGTGTGATTTTTCTGTCTCACATCTATTTTAATGCTGATACACGTGCTCCTGCTCCTTCTCTCTTCCTCCTCCTCCTGCTCTTCTCCTCCCCTGCTCCTTTCTTCTTCTCCTCCTCCTCTCCTCTCCTGTTCCTCTCCTCCTCCTCCTTTCCTCTTCTCCTCCTCTCCTGCTCCTCACCTCTTCCTCCTCCCCTCCTGCTCCTCTTCTCCTCCTCCTCTCCTCTCCTGCTCCTCTCCTCCTTCTTTCCTCTGCCGCTCCTCTCCTCCTCCTTTCCCCTTCTCCTCCTCTTCTCCTCCTCCTCTCCTGCTCCTTTCCTCCTCCTTTCCTCCTCCTCTCCTCTTCTGATCCTCTCCTTTCTTCTTTTACAGAAATGGGTTGCCGGCTGCCGAAGCTGAAGAAGGAGGAGAGAACCAGCCCGGGCAACATCTACTCCACTCTGCGGCGCCCCCAGGTGGAGACCAAAGTGGGCGTGGCCTACACCTACCACTTCCTGGACTTCCTGTTGGGTAAAGAAGGTAAGGTCCCGCAGAAGGGGGGCGTGTCTGGGACGTGTCGGGGGAAGGTGGGGGGTGGGGGGGGGGGTGTTGGAGACGTCTCGGGGCATCTCGGGGGCGTCTCGGGGCGTCTCGGGGCGTCTCGGGGACGTCTCGGGGCGTCTCGGGGGCATCTCGGGGGCGTCTCGGGGCGTCTCGGGGCGTCTCGGGGGCGTCTCGGGGACGTGTCGGGGCGTCTCGGGGGCATCTCGGGGGCGTCTCGGGGCGTCTCGGGGGCGTCTCGGGGACGTGTCGGCGGGTGGTGGTTCATATGCTGAGATGATTCATTTTTGAACCTCCACCTTTCCTCCTCTCCTCCTGTTTCTGCCTTTAGCTCAGTGTGAATCCTCATTAACACCTGCTGTGCCTGTGCTCGTTTAAAATGGCCTCGTTAAGATTTAGTCCGGCGTCTGTTCATACTTCACAACATTTCTAAGATCTAAGGACGACAAAAGCTCGGTTGGTAGAGTGTTTGTCCACCGATCCGAAGGTTGGCGGTTTGAATCCCACTCTCAACATAAACATCATTGACTGAGTGGTCAGACCCACTGTGATTCCAGCTGCCAAAGATGAATGCTGTCGTTGTGTTCTTGGGCAAGACACTTTACCCCCCTTGCCCCCAGTGTGTGTGTGTGTGTGTGTGTGTGTGTGTGTGTGTGTGTGTGTGTGTGTGTGTGTGTGTGTGTGTGTGTGTGTGTGTGTATCGGTGAGTGGTTCCTTGTTCCTTGAGTTTAGAGTCTTGAAGGTGGAAAATCGCTGTATAAAAACGTGACCATCTGATGTTTTTTGGCCTTGAGTTTGGAGCAGCTCTGACATAAACAGGCTCTTGTAGTGTTTCACTTTTAGGCGCATATGAACATGGAGAGAAGAGTTTGTTAAACCGTGTGCTTTTAGTGGGTGGGGTGATCTTTAGGGTTGACAATTAGATTCTCAAATGTTGAGGTTCAAAAACAGATACTGTCCTCAAGTGTCTGTATGTTTCTGTGTGGTGGAGGGGACGCCGGAAAAGCATCTGGGCTAAAACTTTCTATCTTTGTCTTTTCAGAGGAAGTGATTATGCGTGATTATGATTCCTGTAAACATCTGATTAATAACACATACACATGTACTTTTACACTTAAAACAGCTGAACCACTCACACACCTGAACCACTGCTCTCACTGTGTTTTTAGCCCCTCCTCTTTCCCATCTGTTTGGATCATCTTCACATGAAGTCACTTATAATATAACGTTGTTTTGTGGATTATTACTTGTTCATAAAGTTCTTTTCAGCTGTGTCAGTCGTGCAGTGTACACCCACAATCTCTCTGTAGTTACACACGTACAGGCTGTATGGCTCTCTCCACTTTAAATGCATTCTCAAAAATACGCGTCCAAAACGTGGAGTTTTTACGCTTGCGTAGGGCGATATACGTGCCCAGTGTGTCCGGCGCCCTCAGGTGGCGACGCGAGGCTGTGAGTGGACCCTGTCCTCAAAGGGGACAGAGTCGATAAGTTCAAGAATCTGATTTTGAGCCAATCTCAGAAGCTTTTATTCTCCCTGTGAAACACTGACCACTCTTGGCTTTTTTCTCTGAAATCAAATGTTTACACTGAAGATGAGTCATATGTGAAATAAGAGGGAATAAAACCTGTGTCTGTTAAAAGTGGATTCAGCTCATTCTTGTGATTCTGTGTTTATACGACACAGTGTCTCTTTACTTAAAATTCAGAGCTACAAACTTCTCACCATTTAAAGGATTTTATAAAACAGACAGCCAGCTCGTGTATTCTCTCCATGCAGCTTCAGTCTGGAGGTTTGAGTCTAATCCGGCTAATTCTCCCTAAATGACAGTGTGTGTGTTTGAGTCTGTACAGAACACACACACTTTGTTTCTGTGCCATGCTCCTCTGTGGGCACTGTGTGTGGGCACCTCCGAGACTACCCACATCTGCTCCCCTCTCCGGCATTTCACCAAAACGCTGAGGTCAGCATCTCGGCGAGTGCAGCTGTATTTCCTTTTCTTTATTTATTTACCGTAAGAAGCTCGAGGCAGGACTAAGAGGCTCAACTCCTCCAGCTCCTGTTCCCGTCAGTTCAAAGATTCGTCTAATGCTCAGATTATGCTGTACTGTACGGCTCCCTCAAACATCCTCGTAGATATTATACTTATGCTGATATATGCTCGTCTTGGGAGTCAGAGTGCAGCTTTTTTCTTCTTTTTTTCTCTTTTTTTTAATGTTTGCAAATATGAAAATACTGTGTGTGTTTCGCCTGTAGCTTTGTGCAGCCGTTTGAAGGGGATCCTCAAGAGGCTTCTAAAAATACAAATTCTTCCATTGTGTTAGCCGTTAGCCTGCGTGGAGATGAGAGAGCCAGAGAAGAGAGAGGAGACTTAACACATATCTACAGCTTCGTGTAACTCCATAAACCAGCATGCTGCGTTTCCCATTAAAGGTTCTATATTACGCAAAACTAACTTCTGTGAGCTTTTAGTCATGTTCTAATGTTGTTCCTCCTCAAAATCAGAGCTGGAGTTGTGTTTGTTTCATTCACATGTTTGAGGAACTCTTTATTATTAGTCTGTTTATATCTCCAATGCTCAAAATGCTCTGTTCCACCTGGTGATGTCATAAAGCGGTAGTTTTCAAGTTAAAGGTGCATAGTGTAACTTTTCTGGTGGAGGGGTTGTAACTTCTGACTGATCTGGTTTGGTTATCATGAAGATAGAAAGGTTTAATGCCAAAGCAATAACAGCTCCATGGAGAAAAGCATTTGATGGACCTTCCCCCAGAAAAGTCACACAGTGCACCTTTAACAGCTCCTTTTACCATCTGTTTAGTCGAGATCGGAAATTCCAGGGCTGAAATGATCCAAATGATTCTAGTGAAGGTGTGTGGAGTTTAAAAACACAGAGGAGCACTTCCTGTATCACCACATGACATCACAAGGTGGAACAGAGTGTTATAACTGGACATCATATAGCCCTTATGATTTAAAATATGAATTCACATAGTTATGTATATGTAATTCAAGGATTACAAATATTTTCTGAATAATATTGGCCATTAATTTACACTTACAAAAAATACAGGGACCAAAAAAAGAACCGTTCAGGAGCCGGTATCGAAAAGCAAGTATTGTTAAAATATTGCCATCGATAAAAACTCAAACATCACCCAGCCTGACACCGGACAGGCAAAAACAGGTGCACAGAGCTCCACCAAAGTCCTCCTCCATGTAACAGTGTAACAGACAGCAGGCCCCGGCACAACGCCAAACCACCAACGCCCGTGTGCCAGGACGCTTCATCTCTGAGCCACACGTGTTATGTTTGGCTGTGGAGCTGAGGGGGTGGAGCTGAGGGGGTGGAGCTGAGGTGGAGCTGTGGAGCTGGGGCTGTGGAGCTGAATTGGTGGAGCTGAGGTGGTGGAGTTGAGGGAATGGAGCTGTGGAGCTGAGATGAAGCTGAGGTGGAGCGGAGGTGGAGCTGACAGGGGTGTAGCGCTGAATTCTGGGCCCTGAGTACAAATGATCTTAGGGGCCCCTCACTCCATGTTGTCTACTGAAAACGTGCACATCACAGTCTTTGTGAGGGGCCCCTCCCTGCAGTGGGGAAACAGTCGGGGTGTGCGTTGCCGTGAATCTGGCGATATGATACGTATCGCGATATGCCTGTCACGTATCACGATATGTCCCGATACTAAAACAAAGGAACGATATATTGTGATTTATCAGTAATTATGGTGGAGGACACATTCACGAGAACAAAACTGGATTAAATTTAATTGATTTACTTTTTAAATAATGAGAACTGTAAATGGAACTTTAAAAAATTGTTCCATTTTGAAGAATTGCAACATGAAGTATGGCGATATATCACTGATTTTTTTTTTTTTCTTACATCCCCGTAAACAGTCCCCTTTACCCCTACCCTCCCAGACTGACGCCCCTGGGACCTGGGGCTGTGGAGCTGAGGTGGAGCTAAGGTGGAGCTGGGTCTGTGGAGATGAGACTGTGGAGATGAAACTGTGAAGATGAGACTGTGAAGATGAGACTGTGAAGATGAGACTGTGGAGATGAGGCTGTGGAGATGAGGTGCAGCTGAGTCTGTGGAAGTGAGTCTGTGGAGATGAGACTGTGGAGATGAGGCTGTGGAGATGAGGCTGTGGAGATGAGGCTGTGGAGATGAGGCTGTGGAGATGAGGTGCAGCTGAGTCTGTGGAAGTGAGTCTGTGGAGATGAGACTGTGGAGATGAGGCTGTGGAGATGAGGCTGTGGAGATGAGACTGTGGAGATGAGGCTGTGGAGATGAGGCTGTGGAGATGAGACTGTGGAGATGAGGCTGTGGAGATGAGGCTGTGGAGATGAGGCTGTGGAGATGAGGCTGTGGAGATGAGGCTGTGGAGATGAGGCTGTGGAGATCAGGCTGTGGAGATCAGGCTGTTGAGATCAGGCTGTTGAGATGAGGCTGCGGAGCTGTGGAAGTGGAGCTGAGGGGGTGGAGCTGAGGAGGTGGAGCTGTGGATTTGGCCAGGACTGGCGGAGAGGCAGATCTGGCAAAGTGAAACGTTAGTGTGAACCAGAACTCATCTCAGGCCCGAGGAGAGCTCTGCCTTTCCTGAGCGCAGAAAGAGGCTCAATTGTCTAATCACATCCAGCAGCCTGTAGGACACACACACACACACGCGCACACACCACACACACACACGCGCGCACACACACACACACACACACACACACGCACGCACACACGCACACTCGCACGCACGCACACACACACACGCGCACACACACACACACACACGCACACGCACACACACAAGCGCACACACCACACACACACACACACACACACACACACACACACACACAGACCTGTCCAAAACCAATCCCCTTCGTCTTTATAATGTACAGTTTTATGGTGATGGCTCTAGTGGAGTCTGCCTAACGATTAAAATAGTGCTCGTAAAGTCTCATAAAGAAATGTAAAGAACAGAACTGGAACAGACCATAAAACATGTGTCATAAAGTATAAAATGCAACGGGATGCAGCTGACGGTCACAATTTTATAGGTTTAATAGTTTTAACGGGGGGTATTATGCGAAATTGATTTTTTTTTTTGCTTTCTACCATGTTATAACTCATCAAAAACATGCCTGAGGAGGTTTTAGATCTCATCCATTTATGTTTCGGTAATTTTGAGATCTCTCCTGGACCCTATTCAAACTCTATTTACTGTTAGCTGTAAGATTCTGTACGAGGCTCCGCCCACAAGCCTACGTCACCCATGCTCCAGACGACAATAAATGCACAAAAACATGATACAAAACTGTACAGTGACTTAAAATAACTGATGTGATGTGCAGGAGTTTCATTAGCAGGACCTCGCTGATTTTGTTGTGATAGCGCAGGGTGTCCAGACGTCCCTATTTCCCCGGGACAGTCCCAGTTTTGAGCCCTGTGTCCCCTGTCCCTGCAGATTTATACAAAACCAGTGATTTGTCACAGTTTTATACAAGAAATGTCCCAGGTGTCCCTATTTTTGACCAGTTTGATCTAAACCAGGACTAAACCCAGACAAAACTATGACTGAACCAGGACTACATCAGGTCTAAACCAGGACTAAACCAGGACTGTCACAGTTTTTGACTAATCTAATCCCTGCCAGCAGTAAAGAGGAGCAGAAATTGTCATTTGTTTGGCCAAAATACAGAAAACTGTGTTTCTGAATGACAATAAAGTAAAAAAATGTCCCTCAGATTATGACTGACACGCACTTTTCACAGTTTTATTTACACTAAACATCCCAACCCGGGTGTGTCCCAGTTTAGAATTTTGAAAATCTGGTCACCCTATGACAGCGCTCTGAAGGGGGAGAGACTTAGCGCAGAGAGCAAAGGGAGGGGAGTCTCTGAGCGACAAAAACAAAAGTGAAACTTATAAAACATGTAAATATATTGTTTTGGGTGAAAACTAGTGTTATGATCTCCCAGGGATGTCTAGGATTTGAACTGCACAAATCTATTGATCTGTGCTAATATTGATATCAGGAAATCGATTTTTAATTTTAATTATAGAATCAGTCTGAGTGAACAAGTTCCTTCTTCCAGCCTTTTCCATCTCGCTTAGATAATGTGCAACAAAACATAGCTTTTTTTTTTGTTTTTATAATATTTGAAATTCACACTTATGCAAATCAGTCTCCCAGGAAGTTGTTGTATGAAATGTTCTGTTTTTCTAACTGCCTCCAACCCCAATCTCCTCTGAGTTATTACACTGGTTTTCTTTATAGCGTTTTTGCCCCACACAGCAGCATCTCACCACGGACAATGTGGAGGGAACACAATGGCGTCTGAAGCTTACATCGATTTATGAGGGTATGGACTTTTCTCGGCTCCGATCGTGTTCCTGTAACATTCTGTGACCGCTCATTCTCCCACACAAAACACTCGGAGCTCCATCACTGGGGTTCGGGCTTATCTGCGCGCGGAGAGGCAGGTCGTTTATATGGACGAATCACATGACTCCACCTGAGCTGCTTAAGATCTGCAGCTGTGTGGACGTGTCTCCTCCTCTCTCTGATGGAGCAGTGTGGAGTCCTGCAGGATTATCTGATCGTTTGTCCAGATTCAGAGAGCTCATTCAACAAAGGGATTTATTTGTGTTGTGTTTGTGTGTGTGTGTGTTGTGTGTGTGTGGCAGATGGAGGATGTGTACGCGAGGCCATGACATTGAGCAAACCTACGGTCAAATGGCTCTAATTGAATTTGGTTTCCATTAATATTATTACTCCCCCTCCGTGTGGAGACTCAGTGTGGAGACTTCAGTCCGCCACACACGACAGGAGAATTTACCCCATTTTGGCTGCGATTTGCTTCTCCCCGAGGTCAGGGAGGCGTGACCCCCAGACACAATGTGTCTGTGTCTGTTCTGTTGTGTTGTTGCTGTATATGTCAAACAAGCTCAGTGTACGTGAAAATGAATTTCTCCTTGGGGACAGCAACTCTGCGGTAACAGTCCAAAACAACGTCAGGGAGAGGGAGTGACGGACACAGAAGCACAAGATACAAACTCAGGAAATATGAAATGAAAATAATGAGGCGACTTTATTCCTCACCTCTCTTAAATTTAAACTGCAGTGTCTCATCCACATTGTCCTTAGAATTTGTCCTCCACAAATAATAACACCAGTCCACAAACCCGCTCTGTGAATCCAGTTTTGTGCGTTCTTTAAAAGTCAAAAGTCCAGAGTGGTTCCTCACGTGTGTCTGTTACATCCACAGCGACGGATCGAGGTGAAGCTGCAGATTAGTGACAGTGACTCTACTTCCTGTGGACTTTATCTCCAATGTTTTATGCTTTAAAAATCATGAATCTGAAGCACCACATTTCACAAATAATAATAACACAGTTTTGACTTGTGTCTAAACTAAAGTGCAGAGCTCTGATCTTTGAACACTTCAGAGTCTCAGAGCGACTGGTTTTACTGTAGGAAACAGCTGAGATCGCACTCACACCTGTGCACCTGAGGTCCACAGACGTTTCCCGCTGAAGTGTCTCTGTGATCGGAGATTTAAAATCTCATCAGATTCTCCTCGTGTCTGTGGTCTGCACTTTTTGTCACACGCTTAAAAATCGTCTAAGACCAAAAAATCCTGTAGTGTGTGTCGGCCTTTAGGGTGTAGACTCAGTGTGGTGACTCGGTGTGGAGACCCGGTGTGGTGACTCGGTGTGGAGACTCAGTGTGGAGACTCGGAGTGGAGACTTGGTGTGGTGACTCGGTGTGGAGACCCGGTGTGGTGACTCGGTGTAGTGACTCGGTGTGGAGACTCGGTGTGGAGACTCGGTGTAGTGACTCGGTGTGGTGACTCAGTGTGGTGACTCGGTGTAGTGACTCGGTGTGGTGACTCGGTGTGGTGACTCGGTGTGGAGACCCGGTGTGGTGACTCGGTGTAGTGACTCGGTGTAGTGACTCGTGTGGCGACTCGGTGTAGTGACTCGGTCTAGTGACTCACTGAGCTGACAGGAGCAGGCTGCAGTGGGATGAGGCTCCAGGGCTTGTGAGGTTGGAAAGACGGATTTTAAAGTCACTCCCTCCTAAAGTATTTGTCTGTCTGGGACCAGAGCCTGACCCGGGGCGGAGTGCAGACGCTGCACAGACTCACTGAACCCTCTCTGCTCCGAAACAAATGCTTATGACCAGGCTCCAGTGCTTTTTTACTCTTGTGTCTGTGATAAAAGCCTTCAAACCACAGATAAACACACAAGTACCATAAATATTACAGACTGTGCACAAACAGAGAAACAAATGTGCTTATGGAGCCCATATTCTGACCTTTAGACTCAAAGTCACACACATGTAGAGCAGGACTGTTCAGCTGAGGGCTCTGACCTCTGGGTGTACGGTCCACCACACATGGGTCTGTTTCACCACACACAGGTCTGTTTTTGTAAAAGTTTAATTACTAAATAAATACAACAGGCTTTGGCAACACTGCTCTGCACAACTGTCGATCCTGTACTGGCCCAGGACTAAACCAGGATTAAACTAGTATTAACCAGTAGCCTAAACCATGATAAAATATTTTAGTATTTGGATGGTGGTTGTGGGTTTGTATAGCGGCAGAGCCAGCTGTAAAGACTCAAGTTGTAGAGCTGTAGTTTAAATTGAACCAAATGTAAAATGATCCTGTATGAATGTGACGTGTGGGAATCACATCATATAGTTTAGTTTATTTGTTCATTATCAGGAACAATGCACATACAAACACTGATCTACACAAAGAGGTCACATGTTTGTACCAGAGTAGAGCAAGATTCCTATTTACACATTTTACATTTTAACAGCTCATGCATTCAGAGTTTAACGTGCACAGGTCTGATCCAAAGACGTTCGTTTGGTCTTTTGTACATTTGACTGTTTGAGCTGGTTAATGTTGCATCATCATAAAAAAAAATCTGTAATGAGACAAAAATGAGTTGGTTGTTTGGGTTACACAATAGTATTATAACTGTAACCTACCACAACTATAACAGACCTGTACACAATAACTTCTTGGGTTCTTTTTAAAGACAATACAGTAGGAGGTATATTGTGGTATATCAGTTGTTGTTACTTCCTGTAGGCGTGGTCAACTGTTGTTACTTCCTGTAGGCGTGGTCAACTGTTGTTACTTCCTGTAGGCGTGGTCAGCTGTTGTTACTTCCTGTAGGCGTGGTCAGCTGTTGTTACTTCCTGTAGGCGTGGTCAGCTGTTGTTACTTCCTGTAGGTCACTGGAGGAGGGTGTTCAGGAGTGTGAACGGAGGAACATGTCAATAAGGTAAATACACCTTTTACTGTATGGACTTTTAAAAGAAGTTATTGTGTACAGTTGTGTCTGTTATAGTTGTAGTACTATTGTCTAACTCTAACAGTCAACTCATTTTTGTCCTCACATCGTCTCATTACAGTGTTTTTTTTTATGATGATGCAACATTAACCAGCTCAAACAGTCACTTTGTTTAATGGACTCTTGAAAAAACACCATTTTCATTTAGTGAAAGTATCTCCCAGTGAAAAAGGGAAATGAGCAGAGAGCAGTGATGTAGAGCCGTCTTCAGCGCCCTGCTCAGTGTGGCCTGTACATTCACCTGACATTAACAGCCATTACTTTACCATTCCATCCCCCTTCTCCCGCTCAAACTCTGCAGCCCAGGCCCGTCCTCTGCTCTGGCGCGTTTCGCATCTGCTCCGGAGCAAATGATCCTGTAGTATCTCTGTAATCCACCATGTTCTTCTTCTCCTCTCCTCCCAACGCCACGTGAAGTTACGGTAACTGCGGTAACAGGCCTGACATTCTACCTGCTCCACTCCGATAATGAGCAAATGAAATGGAAGGCAGAGACGCACGGAGCGAGACGGAGACACACAAGAGGAGGAGGAAAAAACGTGCAGAAAAGGGCAAAGGCGGAGTGAACTGGAGAGGTGTGAGAATGAGAGAGGGAGAGAGGGTGAGAAGATGGAGAGAGACAGAGGTGTGATTTCATACTGGGCTCTGGCTCATTAAAACCTGATACACTGAAACTGAAGCAGTGACACTGAACTCTGCCCAGAGCCAAAGAGGATCTGTGTGTGGAGCAGAACACAAGACCTGGAGCTGTTTTTTGACATGACGTTTAAACATGTACGATTAACTCTGGGGCACGATAACAGAAAAAGATTTCCGATAGCCGTTTCCTATTGCGATAACGATATTATTGCACTACTGTAATATACTTTTTGGCTCAGTAAGTTCAGTTAAAGAAGTGCTTGTGTTTGCTCTGTCGGGATGTGACGATATTCTGATATTTTCACGATTTACATCTCACGATACGATATTTATTGCATTTTTTTGTGGAGGCTAACAAAACGGTGTCCAAAAAAGGTCCAAAAAGGCAGTGTCCTAATGTCCACCCTAGACCCTAACCCTTTATTCACTAAATAGTCCTGCACTCTTTAGCGCCCTCTACAGTTCACTCACTCACAGAGATTCGGACATGCAGCTCACTCCCGTCGGGTCATGTGACTCTGGCATCTAGGTGAAAAAAAAGTTGGCTAAATTCTGATAAAACTTGATTTCTGTCGTAAATAAAGATCAGATCAGATTGACACAAGTGTTTATGGACTAATAATAATCAGACGAGTTTTTGTCACGCTGGATTTCACGTAAACGGACGCTCGCACTGCTAACACCAGAACGGTTTATTTAGTCGTGTTTTATTCAGAATCAGGATCTAAAGTTCCATAAACCAGAACTTTTCTCTGCTTCATTCAGTCGTGTGAGTAATAGTACTATAGTAGTAGTACACGAGTATAACAGTAGTAGTATTTGTAGTACTTTTCTCTGCTTCATTCAGTCGGATGAGTAATAGTACTATAGTAGTAGTACACGAGTATAACAGTAGTATTTGTAGTACTTTTCATTCTTCATTCAGTCGGTTGTGTCCAGTTAAACTCCTGTCGCTGTAGCCGTTGTTTCCCCGACTCTCCCAGTGCATTGTGGTCTATATTGACGCTCTACTGACCACTGATGACCACTACTTTTCAAGGTGCATTGTGGGAAACTTTGAGTGAATTACTTTTTCACCAACTGGACATTTGGACGCCCCTGAAAATGTGTGACTCCTAAATAGTGGGGAATAGTGTGAACAAACGGACACGTTATTTCTTCATATAGTCTATAGTGAAATGGAGCAAAGGATCATGGTCTATGTAGTTCTGTGTAGTCGTATATCGTGATGGACTCGACTTTTGATGACACGAGATTACGATATTTCAGTTATTGTTACATCACTGCTGCTCTATAGTTCTAATGGACAGGCAGGTTTATTTGTAGAGAACAAGTCGTACACAAAGTCATTCAAAATGCTTTACAGGATAAGAAAGACATTAAAAAAACGTTTAAGTCAAATGCAGAGCTAAAAAGAACCGTTTTGAGGCTGGACTTGAACAGAATCGAAGCAGAGGCCTGATCTGTGACGAGTGGATCAAAAGAAACGTTCAGAGTTTCCTAACTCTTCACCACGACGAGTTTATAAACACTTTACACAACTTTCAGAGACCAGAGCGTTTTACTGTGGTTGTAATACTATCAACAACTTGCATGCTAACGTGCACTTCCTGATTATCGGACAGTAAAATGTTTCATAATTAGATGCAGACAGCTCACAGCGGACTTGTACTGACATCAGCAGCCTCTTGTGTATTTGGAGATTCTAAGAGGACTGCACAAAAATCTGTAATTGTGATTGAAATTTGCTGTTTAAATTGGTGGATTTTTCAAAACACAGTCTGAAATTTTGTAGGTAATTGAATGTCCTTTGGAAACGATAAGATCTGTTATTATCTGGAGACACAGAGCTGCTGACCCTGTGGTTCAGACTCTGTGAGCAGCTCTGAAGTGAATGGGATTTTCGTGTAACAGTTCATTTTTACATTTTTTTCTGAAATGTTTTGCAGTAAAAGGTCTTTGCTCCAGGGTGAACTTTTCCTTCTTTGTATTTAAGAAGTACAGAGCTGAGTGACTCAAATCATGAATGACTCGGATCATGTATGACTCTGATCATGAGTGACTCTGATCATGAATGACTCGGATCATGAGTGACTCGGATCATGTGTGACTCGGATCATGTGTGACTCGGATCATGTGTGACTCGGATCATGTGTGACTCCGGACAGACTGAGACTGAGCTCCTCCTGCAGTGGACGTGTCAGATGTGAAGGACGGAGACAATGATGCTTCTCCTCATGATGATGTTAGGGATTTGGCTCAGATACTGTTTGTTTTCTGCTCTGGCCCAGGCTGTGTGAGTCTGTGTGTGTCTGTGTGTGTCTGTGTGTGTCTATGTGAGTCTGTGTGCAGTTGTGTGAGTCTGTGTGCGTCTGTGTGCAGCTGTGTGTGTCTGTGTGTGACTGTGTCCGGCTGTGTGAGTCTGTGTGCAGTTGTGTGAGTCTGTGTGCGTCTGTGTGCAGCTGTGTGTGTCTGTGTGTGACTGTGTCCGGCTGTGTGAGTCTGTGTCATTCACAGTTAATCCTCAGTCCATTAAATTTGTGTATTTGAACAGACTCATGACTCAAAATCTGAATTAATATTAATGTAAGTTCACTGTAAACTTCACTCTAATGTAACAGACGTGTGGCCTGTACTCGGGATACAGATACTCGTATTGAATATCGGCACAATACTGTAAAGTCTCCTGATCGGGAATCGGTTCTGTAGTGACTATTTGTCAATGAAAACTAACAAACAAAAGCGGTGAGCAAACTTAGGACTAAACTGAACTCAAATAATCACCTTTGGGCACCAGGAGGATGTGGTTTATGCAGGACAGAAAAACAAAATCAATGTCCAGGTCCAGAGATGGATAGATAAATACTTTATTGAGAGCTGC
Source organism: Taenioides sp. WSHXM2023 (assembly GCA_029959045.1). Taxonomy (NCBI): domain Eukaryota; kingdom Metazoa; phylum Chordata; class Actinopteri; order Gobiiformes; family Gobiidae; genus Taenioides; species Taenioides sp. WSHXM2023. The sequence continues at coordinate 29,904,000 of CM057097.1, read as the reverse complement.
ATTTGCAAAGATTTATTCCAGGTTTTGCAGGTAAACAACAAGGAGACATGTTCAGACCTACACCTGCTGCCTCTCCTGCCCCTGCCTCTCCTGTCGACCCAGGTGCACTCAGGTCCTTCTGTACCACCCACCTTTATCCTCTAGGTGCCGCACGGTCTAAATCAAAAACAGAAAAGGCTAAGATAAATAATAAAAAGTTAGACTAAACAAATTAACAAGTGTAATATTAACATAGCAAAAATATATTATAGAAACTAACTGTAACTAAATTAGTTTATTAAATGATGTAAACAAAATAATAAACTAATTTTAGAATAAACAAAATAAGCAAATACCTCCTACAGGTTCCATGATATCGGTTAAGACGATATTCTGATTGGGCCTTAAACTGGATGTTATAAGACTTTAATAAAACCCTTTACAGGCTGATTTTGGGCTGGAAAGTCTCATAATGTTTGAACTTTTATTCAGACAGAACTGTTCAGTTGTTTATTTGAAGGGTAAATAACACTATTGTATCGCTTGTGTAATAAGTGATTTAAGGAAATAAGTGCCAACTTCCAACCCAACTCTGTTATCGATTAATATCGGATATTGGCAGATACTTAAAGTTAAAGTATCAATATCGGTATCAGAACCAAAAAGTTGGATCGGTGGGTCCCTAGTCTGTACTATAGACTTTTAAAAGCTTAATATCGTTTTTGACCACAGCAGCAAGAGATATCGGATATTGTATCGGCTCAAATAAATAAAATAAAATAAATCCATATGGGACAGTCCTCATCACTTGTTATGTCTGATCAGGTCCGCTTTAGTTTGGGATCATTTTCTCGAGTAAAGTGAAGCGTAATTACTGGTTTGTGTTAAAGAGCCCAGATCACTGCTTCATGAGTCGAGGTGTGACGCTCTCAAACCGCTCCAATCACCTCCATCGACACAAATATGAGTCATCTGAGCCAAACACTGCGAAACCACGAAACAACGACAAGAGGAGACTGAGACAGGACACATAAGGCCTCGCTGATTAAACTGTTGCCTTGTGCTCGCGGACTCAGTGAGGACTGGGCCTGTTCTGCTAAGATACGAACAGCTAAGGGGAAATGAATCATGCCACGGATCTGTTCAGAGCGGACGTGACGCCACAGAGATTCACCAAAATGAATTAGAACTTAGAGAAAAAACTATTAATACAGAACAAATGCCTGTTTAGTTCAGCAAAGGATTCAAGTTTTATTTTGTTTTCTTTTCATATAAAAAAGTCTTGTGTCTGCTCCAAACCGCACGTATTTACTGACAGAGGATTGGCTGTAGACTTCAGCATTAAAAAGACTCGAGTGCCTTATGGACCATATGAACCGTTCAAATGTGGAGCTTCAAGATTCCATGAATTGCCCTAATTCTGCGCTCACAAATCTGCATGCATTTCACTAATGATACAACTGCACATCGCATCAGGTTTGTCACGTTGTTGTGTACAGTTTGTATCATGTTTTTTTGTATTTATGGAGGATTTCTGTGTGGGAGCATGGATGGACTGAGCAACGGAAAGGATCGTACTGAGAGATCTCTAGATTACTCAAACATGAATGGATGATAAACCTCTTCAGGCATGTTTTTGATGAGTCAGAGCCCGGGTCTGTCTGCGCAGGTGAGTCTGGGTCTGTCTGCGCAGGTGAGCCTGTCTCCGTCTGTGCAGGTGAGCCCGGGTGTCTCTGCGTGTCGTCCAAAAATCTTTTTCTGCTCACGCTGTATTTACCACAGGTGAAAGACCACCGTGTTCAGGGGTAGTGAGAGCGAACTTGCATATTCACAGGAGTAAGTTGGACCTGTTTGACAGGATCTCCCCTGCATTAGCCTCAGATGTTAGCCTCAGACCTTAGCCTCAGACATTAGCCTCAGACATTAGTGTAGGAAAAGGAGAAATTCATTTTGTCAACTGGACAAAAGTTTATTTGGTCGAAGATGTTTCGCAGCTTATCCAAGCTGCTTCTTCAGGGGACATTAGCCTTAGACCTTTTCCTTAGACCTTTTCCTTAGACCTTAGCCTTCGACATTAGCCTTCGACATTAGCCTTAGACCTTAGCCTTCGACATTAGCCTTCGACATTAGCCTTAGACCTTAGCCTTCGACATTAGCCTTAGACCTTAGCCTTCGACATTAGCCTTAGACCTTAGCCTTAGACCTTAGCCTTCGACATTAGCCTTAGACCTTAGCCTTAGACCTTAGCCTTCGACATTAGCCTTAGACCTTAGCCTTAGACCTTAGCCTTCGACATTAGCCTTAGACCTTAGCCTTAGACCTTAGCCTTCGACCTTAGCCTTAGACCTTAGCCTTAGACCTTAGCCTTCGACATTAGCCTTAGACCTTAGCCTTAGACCTTAGCCTTCGACCTTAGCCTTAGACCTTAGCCTTAGACCTTAGCCTTAGACCTTAGCCTTAGACCTTAGCCTTCGACCTTAGCCTTAGACCTTAGCCTTAGACCTTAGCCTTAGACCTTAGCCTTAGACCTTAGCCTTAGACCTTAGCCTTAGATGACATATTGCCGTTCTTCTGTTAACCCCACCTGTGCTGTCAGCATGAGCTATGCCCCTGTATCTGTATGAAACATCACAGCCACCAGGAGACGAGTGATGGATGAGAGCGGAGGAGAGAGAGGAGAAAAGAGCGTCTCTTTACCAGATCTGAGCTCCAGCTCCTCCACAAACACACATACACACACACTTATACATACACAAACGCACACACACGACTGCTGATGTGACAGAGCTCCTCTTTAAATCTTTGTGAAGTTTGAGACCTACAGGAGAAAACAGGAGCAGGGCCTTTTGTGTGTCTGTGTGTGTGTGTGTATGCTTTTGTGTGCATGTGTGGTTTTTGCGTGCCTCATCACAGCCCTGTATCCCTCCGCCTGCACACGGCTCCTCGTGTTGACTGTGAACTCTGACACTGTGTGGTTGGTGTGAGCTCGGATCTCGTTTGACGCAGGAGGATGTGACACACTGAGTTCAGTCCTCGAGGAAAACACTTGAATTCAGAGAAAAGTGTTATGAATATATTTTTGCGTTGTTTGTTGTTTCTGTAAATAGTGTTGGCGTAATCTCGTCTGCAGTGTCTGATGTTAGCTCGCGTGGGTTAAGGTAGTGTTTTATCAACGCGCCAATCGGTTTGTTGTTTTGAGTTGTTTTGACTTCAGTCCTCTTCCTGAACCTGGGATTGTAGCTCAGAAGCAGGAGGAAATGACATAGACCATAAAAAAAAACCTCTGTCACCTTCTTGTTTCGATATGTCACTGCTCTGCTTCAAATGTTCCACAGTGTGACATTAAACAGCTCTACTTTACATTTATTCAATTACAGGTGGTTTTAGAGCTCAAAAATCCCTAGAAAAACAGACATTCTGACTGTGAGCGGGGTCGCCTCTCCACAGATCTGACCTGGAACTTCATCTGGTTTGGTTTCCATGAAGATATAAAGGTTTAATGCCATACTGTGGAACATTCCAGACAAAACAATAACATCTCCATGGAGAAAAGCAGAAAAGTTAGACAATGTGCCTTTTATGAATAACTGTCGATTTATTATTTGAATTTTATATAAATTGAAGGGCAAAACAAGAAATAAGTCGCAAAGTCTGGAGTTTTCAAAGGACAGACACAAAAATGAGACAAACTAAATCAGATCTGAAGGAGCTGCAGGAAACACAAATGTGAGAATCACTTTCAGATTGTCTCAAAGCTTTTGTCACTTTAGACTCACAGTGGGAAGAGGAAACACAAGTTTTACTGAAGTAAAAGTACTGTTACTTCAGTACAAATTTTACTCAAGTAGGTGTAAAGTATGCTGCTAGAAAAGTACTGTTTCATTACAAAGTTACTCAAGTAAATGTAACTGAGTACTCCCCCCCGCTCACAGGGCGAGGATTATTACTGTATATTGAATAATTGTGAATGTCACAGTGGGGCTGGGCGACATGGGAAAAAAAGAATCACGATTTTATTTGATGTTGATCAATTTTGATTTTCAAGTTGAATTTCTTCCATCTTATTAAAAACATAAACATGTGGACTTCAGGCATAAAGAGCAGAGTGTCATGACCATTACAGTTTTTATTTTTTGTTGTTAGGACTGATAATTCCGGAGAAATCCACATGTAAAATTTGGAATGACGGCAGAAACACATGAGCGCACCCTGTCGTTTACTTTCTGTAACTTGGATTATAAAGATAAGAAGCACCAGAGGAGAGAAAGAGGAGACAAGGTCATCTTGTTTTCAGATTTATTATCTACTTATTAGTTCAGCAACTGCTTCATTCCAGTCTAGACGTAGTTTATTTTAAAATAACTTGTCAAGTAAAATGATCTCGCTGCATGGACAGAACATTTCACTACTTTAAGTCATTTTCTGATAGATTTAAGTGTTTATATCTTAAACTTTGGCCACGTTTTTTTGCTGTGCAGACGGTTCTGCACACACACAGAGACAGAGACTGGACTTTTTAGTCAAATTGTGCACATTTCAGTCAAAACTTGTGAACACATGCAGAGACATAAAGAGACGCGCTGTGACTCAGGCTTTTTTCTCCTAAACGAGAGCGTAAATAACCTCCAGCTCCACACGCTCCCACTGCCACAGGTTTGGCTGTTGACCTAAAATACTTTTGCCTAAGTAGATCGTGACACACAGCCCTATGTCACAGGATGTAACTTTTATTTAAAGTGGACCTATTCCGCAAAATGGACTTTTCAGAGCTTTTTAAATGATTTTTGACCATGTTATAGTTGTTTCCTTTTGATCTACCCCCTGAACTTTGAATAATCTTTATTCTTCTGTATTCAAGATGTAATTACTCCGATCTACCCGTGATCTACGCTCACTGTGACGTACGCACTTCCTTCTCCAGTTTTATTTTCTCAGTTGGTGATGCAGCGTCGCTTTGTCATTTTGATCCAAACGTTAAAAAAATCCTCTTCTACTGTACACAGCAACTTCACAAACCTGATACGATGTGCGGTAGTTTTATTAGCGGGACGCACACTTATTGTGCTGTGATAGCGCTCTGAAGGGGGAGTGACTTAGCGCGGAGAGTAAAGCAATAAAAGTTAACATGGTGATCTAAATATGTTGTGTGTTAGCAGTTAATACCCCACAGAAGTGTAATACCTCCTCTTTAATGTTAAAAATGAGGCACAAAAGTACAAAACTTGAAGAAACATGCAGCGTAATCTTCAAAATAAGAACATAAAGGCGTATTTCACATTTCGAGGCTCGTTTTGGCACGTTTCTGATGGTTTGTTTGGTTTGGTTTGTAATACTGAAACTCTATATCCCTCACCCCCACTGTTAAAATTTACACTGACTGATGGAAGAGTGGTGCAGTTGGAAACATTCAGCTCCTAACCAGAGGCTCACCGGTTCAGAGCTCGTTTACAGGGGTCCCTGGGTAAATCACCACACCCACAGAGCCTCCGGAGCCCGCTCCAGAGCCCGCTCCAGTCGGGATAATGCAGTTTGGGAAAGGGCATCTGGTATAAAACTGTGCTCATTCGCCACAAAAGAAATGTAAAACCAGGTCTGTCACAGTAACAGTGTGAAGTGTGAAATATTGTCCTGCTGAAGAAAATACAGACAATAAACAGTGATTCTGAAACGAATGTATGTTTGCCTCTGACTCAAAAACACTAAAATATTATAAAAAATGTCTGCAGTCACAGCGCTGGATCTTCACGATGAATTTGCCATTTTAAAAAAATGAAATAAATCACTTAATCTGTCTGAAGTTTAATACTATATAATATCTTTTTTTATTTTACCTTTACTTATCCAGGAGCTCTCATTGAGATTCAGAATCTCTTTTTCAACAGAGACCAGGAACAAAACAGTCAAAATACACACAAAACAGTCAAATCACAAAGTGTCACATAAAACGATTTGCACCTCAAGAAAAACACACACACGTCTCGGTCACCACACTCACACTCTACAATTTTCTTGAACTTATAAAGTGACAGATTAGGTTCCAATTTAAGATCTTTCTGTGATTCCAAGACCATGGAGCTGTAGGAAAAGTTACTGAGGTACCCGGGAAGGTTCCGCAGTGTGGCTTTGTAAATAATTATTAACCAATGCTGTTTTCTGTGAATTGTTAACGATGTCCAGCCGACTAAACCATAAAGAGGGAACTGGAGATGAACCTCAGAGGTACAGATACAGATACGACTGTCACTCCACAGGACATCAAACTGCTGCAGGTTCAAAAATAAGAAAATTAGGAAAGGATCATTATTTCTTTTGACCTGTAGCTTAAACCCTTAACCCCAGAGCGCCCCCTGGTGCACAGAGGTTTATGTTATTTTACACTATTTTCTGGTCCATGTTATAATACGTACATTATACCTGTTGTATTACATTATATAATCTAAAGTAAAGCGTTTTCAAAACAATAGAAGTGATCTAAATATGTGATGTGTTACAGTGAATGCAACACTGAAGTAAAATACCCCCTTTAAAAAGTAAAAGTAACTGAGTACTACCCTCCTCTGAAAACAGCCGCTGTAAAACACAATCCACAGGTCACCTCTGATCGGGGAGAGTGTCTGTGGGCGAAGACGGATCTGTGGCAGCGTCCGTGAGAAGGAGAGAGGAGGACAGAAAGAAGCTCGAGGAGGCGCAGGAACAAGAGACAATCCTGACAGATCTGTGAGCACCATCACTGTGAGCACCATCACTGTGGGCACCATCACTGTGGGCAACATCACTGTGGGCACCGTCACTGTGGGCACCATCACTGTGAACACCATCACTGTGAGCACCATCACTGTGGGCACCGTCACTGTGGGCACCATCACTGTGGGCACCATCACTGTGGGCACCATCACTGTGGGCACTCTGTCCTACTGTACGAGGAGCTGGTGGAAGCCTGGGTTCTGCCTTTACCGTGTAATTCTACGACATGACTGGATTTTCTGAGATGCAAGTGGCAAGAGCCATTTTAGAAGTTGGGCCAAAGACAGTTTGAAGCTGATGTTTAGTTCACTCTGAACATGCTCCTCTCAGCATCAGCGGCTGCACAGTGGAGACATTGGAGAACATCAAGTTCCTCGGAGTGCAGATTTCACAGGACCTGACCCGGAGCAAGAACACCTCAGGGATCAGGAAACGGGCCCAGCAGAGACTGCACTTCCTGAGGAACTCAAACAAGCCTCTCTCCTCACCAGCATCCTCAGGACCTTCTGCAGTGGTGTGGTGGAGAGTGTTCTGACGTACTGCATCACAACATGGTACTCCAGCTGCAGTATGTGAGAAAAAAAAGCCCTGCAGAGGAAAGTTAGGGGAGCTGAGAGGGTAATCAGAGTTTCCCTCCCCTCTGTCCAAGAACTTTTGTGGAGCCGCTGCAGGAGCAGAGCGCTGAACATTGTGAAGGACCACTCTCACCCTCTACACAAGCACTTTGAACTGCTGCCATCAGGCGAACGACTCCGAAGCATCAGAGGCAGAACCACCAGACTGATTAACAGCTTCCTCCCACAAGCTATTAGGCTGCTGAACAGCTGATCTGGAATCTTTCACATATACGACAGCTCCTCATGTGCTTCATGTATTTGCTTAGTTTTTAAGTATTTATCTCACTCAGCCACTTTAACTAACTGGAACGTCTCAGGGATGTGTGAATGTGTTGGGGCGGGGGGTTGTGAGTGTGTTTTAATTATGTTCTTTTGTTTTATGGATACCTGAAGAAACGCGGTTTCATCTGGCCTGCACTACAGTTGTATGTACAGGAATATGACGATAAAGACATATTTGATTTGATTTGATTTGATTTCTCTGAACACGTAAACGCAGTGACTGTTGTAGGAATAGTTCTTATTCAGGCATGTTGTGTGATCGTTACTGTCGTGCCAAAGGATGAGCCTGTGAAAAGCCTTTAATTACTGTCATTTCAAAGGACCATGGTCTATGTTCACTCCGCTTTTCCTGAAATTACAAATGAATAAATTATGAATGTATACACTGTTCATATAAAAGTGAATTCATGGGAACACTGGAGTGTAGTCAGGTATGAAAATCTCTCACCTTTTGGCGAAATTCACTGTTTTGAAGCCAGAACAGGTGACTAACGTGAATTGTGTAGATGTAGTGAGAAAAGTTTGGGGGGATATAGACAGATTATCAGACTATGTCACTTCTCGCTCTACTGCAGAAAGAGTCTCTGTCCTGTCTGGGATCAGGTCAGGGTCTCGTAGGATTTCAGCAGATTTCAGGCTCTACCGGGGGCGGGGTTAGGTGTATCGATCAGGTATGTTTGGATGTTCGGCTACTGAAGTTTGAGACGTTTCTTCTCGTCATTTCCTCCTCACCTGATTTAACACATTCAGGTCATGAAGTCGTGTCCCACTCACTGATGTTCGTTTAGCATCAGAACTTATTTTATCACACGGGGATAAACTGTTTTAGTGACGACGGCGCTCACTAACGCTGAAACTTCATGTTCACCGCACAGACAGCGACACTTTCGTGTTCATAAACTATTATGATCCATCTATAGAGACACTTCGTAACAGCGGCGAGTGTCAGTAAATATCCTGCCTGTTCTGCTGCCCAGAGCCAATCATATGCCGAACTGTACGAGTGGCGTCCAATCATGTTGCAGCTTCGTGCGCTGATGTTCTTCTCGTGCCGTTAGTGAAGTTCTGCACATGCGCAGTGTCAAAATAACCCGTGAGAAAAGTGGCTTTTAAAGCTGTATTTTTATACAAAGCAGCCAACTTTTCAAGCCATTATAATCAAGTGTTTTGCTTTCAACCTTATGGTTTTCATGTCCGTCAGTCATCACTTATACTGGTGAAGCGCCGTTCATTTAGACAGGGCCTGGTCTTATTAACCTGAAATAGATGCCCGAACGCAGGAGCAGGGGCCCTAGAGCAGACCTGGACAGAAAATAAACGTATTTTATCATTTTATTTTTAAGACGGTTCAACGTCACACGATGTCACTGTCCTGCTTTAATTCTCATTTAAACCTTTTGATTTCATGCCTGAAATTTTGCGCTCTGTTCTTTGATTGCTGTAGAACAGAGCACGGTACCTGATTTTTTCTGTCTTAAAAAGATGAAAAACAGAACTAGTTCATTATAACAGTTTGCAGCGGTCCAAAGTTCTTCCTCTCTTCCCTTCTGCGTTCAGAGCGTCCTAAATATTCACCATGATGAGTGTATAAGAGCTTTTCACAAGAGTTTTGCCAGCACGGTAATACTAACAGTAACTAGGACACTTAACAGCGCACTTCCTGATTATCGGACAGTGAAACACTTTATAATTCGATGCAGGCAGTACACAGCGACATGTTTGGACCTCAGGAGCTGCTCGTACAGTTTATATAAGACACATTTGCTCAAATATGTGAGGGAAAAATCATGTACAGACTCTGACTATTAGTCCAGATGTGGTGTTTATGTTCAGAGCAGCTGGACACACAGACGCACACGCAGACGCACACACACAAACACAGACACACACACGCACACACACTCAGCCTCTGTCCCTTCTTGTGGAGAGCAGTGAGAATTGGACACTCCAGAGTTGAGGCGTTATAGAACAGCGTGGGGCCTGTGTACATCTGGACGAGAATCTGAAATGAATCGTACGCTGGGGTTTGTGACGCTGAAACGAGACTCGACGCACATTCTCGACAACAGTTTGTGAGACAGAAAACGTTCACAGAGTTTAAAGGGCCATATTACACTGTTTTCTCATCTGTTTTAATGTAGTTTCCTCGTCACAAACACACCTGGAGTTGTGTTGTGTGGAGGTAAAAAAAGCTGTAAAGTTAAACAAGTGTGAATGAAACAAAACACAACTCCAGGTCTGTTTTTGAGGAGGAAACAACAACATTATAACACAATTTAAAGCTCACAATAGTCATTTTTGCGTCATTTAGGACCTTTGAAGGGTTTGCAGTGGTCCAAAGTTCTTCCTCACTTCCCTTCTGCATTCAGAACATCCTAATTCTTCACTGTGATGAGTTTAGAATCACTTTTCACAGCTTTCAGAGGCCAGAGTCGTCACTGTAACAACAAATAGCATGCTTTCAGAACACTTCCTGATTCTCACTTGCCACTTTCACCTTCTCTTTCACTGTTAAACGCTCACAGGAGTAACCAGGGCTCGTAATGTGGTTTGTGTAAGAAGGATTTGATGAGCCTCTGCATAATATTAAACCTTATCAGAATACAATTAGTGAACGGGCTAATTGCAATCACTGTGAACCTGCATGTCAGAACGTTTGTTTAAAGGTCCCGTGTTACACAAAAGTGACTCATGTGAGCTTTAAACCGTGTTCTAACGCTGTTCCCTCCTCAAACAGACCTGGACTTCTGTTTGTTTCATTCACATGTTTGAGGAACTCTTTATTATTAGTCTGTCTACATCTCCAAAGCTCCAAACACTCTGTTCCACCTTGTGATGTCATCAAGTGGTAGTTTTCAAGTCCACAGCTCCTTTTACCTTTAGTTCAGTCGAGATCGGCAATTCCACGTTTAATTTGGTTTTGTCTTATGTTTTAAAGCTGGTTGGTTCTGAATTCTTGTGAGCAGAAGGACGAGTCATGCAGACGGGTGTTTTTGGGACTATTGGCACATAATGAAGCTTAATTACAGCACAGGATTGGCCCGACTAATTACAATCAGTCAGAGCAGAGTCCACGTGTCCGTCAGGAGGAGAGAGACTCGTGAGCTGGAACAGGGGTTTATTCACTCACTGCTCTGCTCTGTACAGCTACAGCTCCAGGGGGCGGGGGCAGTTACAGGGGGCAGTTCCAGCTCACACTTCAGTCTCTGGAAATGTTTTTGTTCACATGAGCAGAACACACACAGGTCCAGGTCACATGAGGCTCCCCCCTCAGTACCCCTCAGTACCCCTCAGTACCCCCTCAGTACCCCCTCAGTACCCTTCAGTACCCCTAAATACCCCTCAGTACCCCTCAGTACAGGTGTGTGCTTCTTTTTCAGGGCTGGTTAACATTTTAATCCAGGGATCTTCTGTATCTTGGAATCCGCCCGTTTCTCTCACCCGTTTCTCTCACCAAGGGATTTGAGTTTTACGTGTTGAACTCAGATTTGATTACTGACCACTGTAAATGTTTTATTTAGAACTCTGTGCACAAATAAATGGATAAAGATTTTATCTTTTATGGGCTGATAACTGTACAACATCTAAGGCTTCGCCCTCTTAAATCGACTCGAACATGAGCAGCTCTGAGACATTTTGGTTTTGTAAAGGAGCTCAGAGGTGAAAGGTCAAAGGCCTCAGTTTCCATCAAGTCCAGATCCAGTTGTTTGTAAAGTTCTGAGCTCAGCGTCTCTGATAATGGAGAACTCTGCAGCGCCCTGTCACCACGGGCTTTATGTGTCTGGACTCCATGAGCTGGACCCGGTTCTTCTGGTTCTGTTGTGGTTCTGACCCGGCTCTTCTGGTTCTGTCGTGGTTCTGACCCGGCTCTTCTGGTTCTGTCGTGGTTATGACCCGGCTCTTCTGGTTCTGTCGTGGTTATGACCCGGCTCTTCTGGTTCTGTTGTGGTTCTGACCCGGCTCCTCTGGTTCTGTCGTGGTTCTGACCCGGCTCTTCTGGTTCTGTCGTGGTTCTGACCCGGCTCTTCTGGTTCTGTTGTGGTTCTGACCCGGCTCTTCTCGGTCATGTCTCTGTGTCTCTGTGTCTCTCATGTAGTGAACCCCCTGGTCTGTTTTTACTAAACAACACAAGGAACACATGCTTGGGGAGTTGTATGTGTTTGTGTTTGTATGTGTTTGTGTGTGTGTGTGTGTGTGTGTGTGTTTGTTTGTTTGTCTGTGTGTTTGTGTTTGTGCACACAGTTTGTTCACTCCAGCTCCTCAGACTCAGACTCTGAATAAAGGGGCCAGCGCCGCATTTAACGACACATCCTAATGTCGACAGGAGCAGCGCCCCCTGACAGGACCACCCCCTCCCCTGCTGCCCCTGCTGCCCTGCCGCCCCTGCCGCCCCTGCCGCGTGTAGCAGAATGATGATTATTGTGATGATGCTGCGTGTGCGTTGGTCCTGTTAGTCTGATGAGGAGAGTCTGGTGCAGCGTTTGTGTGGAGGTGATTGGACGTTTGTCACTGTGGAGCTGATGCAGGAGCAGTGTGTGGAATAACAAATGTGTGGTGTGTTGTGTGGTGTGTTGTGTGTTGTGTTGCGTGTGTGTCTGTGGGCTTGTATTTGCATAATAATAAGTTTAATAGAAATACAAACAAGAAGAAATGTGAAATATTAAAGTCACTGTTCCATTTAGAAGCTTTTATCAAGAACGATCGTCACGTTTGCCTGAGCTCAGACTGTTTATAGAAATGGACACAGCCAAACTGCTCGCTGCTGTGTTCCAAACAGGAAGTGAACATAGGCATGCTTCTGGCTCCATCGACTCTGGTTCCAGTTCACTTTGTATTGAGAAACTGTGGCCCGTCTCTCTGTACCTGCTGCTGTCAGGCTCCTCATTCTGGTTTATAAATGTTGGTATGAACCGGCTCTACTTGATCCTGGGGTTTTTATTTCACTATTTTGTTCGTAAATTGAGATGAACATTAAAAACAGACAAATCAGGCTCCCTGCTAAACCAGCGGTGTGGGCGGGAAGAGGCATTACCTGAACAGCCTGACTCCGGATTGGCTCTTTGTTGCTATGAAACTCGCGATTGGAATTTCAAATATGGAATTAATTAATTTGATTAATTTGGGTTTTTAATCAAGATTTTGCCATAGCAGGGCTGCTGCAATCTGAAAGATATAATAATAATAATAAGAGAAGAGAAGACATGTTCAACATTGTCTGAATAGAATAACATTGTATTGTCTCTTTAATTTGCATATAAATGTTAATTTAGCCGTCTCTAAAACCAGAACTGAAATTCATTAGACTCACACATGCACTTCGTTTGAGGTACAGTAATAAAACAAAGTGCATTCAAATGTTTATAAAACAGAAATAAACCTGTAACACCGCGTCTTATGTGGTATCGCGATGTCTCAGACCCTGTGCGTTTGCAGACGCGGGTCACTGCACCGCTAATCTAAACCTTGACCACTAACAAATATTCACAGAACATTACCAATAAAAATATTAACAGGATCACATACTGGTAAAACATTAAGTAATGACCTTATAGTGTGATATTTGGGTGATTTTTACCATGTACTGATCTGAAAGATATAATAATAATAATAATAATAAGAAGAAGAAGAAGAAACACGGAGCTTTGCCTTTCACGTCCAAATTGCGTTTGAGGCAAACAGGAAGTAAAATCCAACCTGGGGCAACACCTCCAGCACAAAGGTTCCGCATTATCATTAAATTTCTAATCCCTTACTAAAAACAGTAAAGCATTTATTAATGACACATTAAAATGTCCAAATGTAAACTTAGCATTACTTTAGCAAACATAAAAACATACTGTATATTACAATGAGATATCTATACAAATGTAGTTTAGTTTAAACACACTTCTATTTGTTTAAAGCTTTACTTAAATCAAAGCATATGATAAGAATTAAAATCCATCATTTGACTGACTCTGACTTTGATTCAAATCAGTTAAAATTGTAATCGGCCAGTGCCATATCGCCCAGCCTTCCATCAGTGAGCTTCATTTGACTGGAGCAGAACGCTTTTTAAAACCACTCTCCTCTCTTCATCCTCACAGCTGATATTATTTTTTAAACTGGTTTCGTCGCACAAAACAACATAAACACAATCTCCTTCTATTTTTTGTTTTGTAGTCCTTTTATTATCCCTGTAGGGAAATTGTCCTCTGCATTTGACCCATTCTTCAGGAGCAGTGGGACCCATCGCCATGATCCTGTTTCTAGTCTTGGTCCGGACCTCAGCTGGAGGATTTTACCTCTGGAACAGGTTTTAGGTTGAGGGGAGAAACCGGAGTTGTTGTTGTTGTTGTTCTTCTTCTTTTTCTTCTTCTCCTTCTTCGTCTTCCTCTTCTTCTTCTTCTTCTTCTGTCCTGGAGGCGACACGAGTGATGCATTCTGAATTGAAAAGTTATTAGTCTGAGCCTGTATGAATCTGAATAGGATTTGGAGATGGGGAAATGTCCTTTAGCCTGCGAGCTTGACCGGTGTGTGTTGTGTGTATGTGTGTGCGTACAGAGTGTGTGTGTGTGCGTACAGAGCGTGTGTGTGTTGTGTGTGCGTGTGTGTGTACGGAGCGTGTGCAGATGGAGATGATGGAGGACAAATTGAAAATGAAATGAGATGGTTTTGCCGTTCTGTGTGTGGGCGGGGATTTAGCACATTATGGGGACTTGTATCTATATCGGTTCATATGGACCTGTTGCATTATGGGAACAAAAATCAGGTCCCTATAACGTACGAAAATCCTTTTTTATTATGATTTAAAGTTAAAGTGCCCATACTGCACTGTGTTCTGTTGTACACTATATTTCCAAAAATATTCTCTCCCCTGCCTTGACTCACAGATGAACTTCAGTCACATCCCGTTCTTAATCCATAGGGTTTAATATGACGTCGGTCCTTTGCAGCTGTAACAGCTTCAACTCTTCTGGGAAGGTCCACAAGGTTTAGGAGTGTGTTTATGGGAATTTTGGACCACTCTTCCAGAAGTGCATTTGTGAGGTCAAACACTGATGTTGGACGAGAAGGTCTGGCTCTCAGTCTCTGCTCTAATTCATCCCAAAGGTGTTCTATCGGGTTGAGGTCAGGACTCTGTGCAGGACAGTCAAGTTCATCCACACCAAACTCTCTCATCCAGGTCTTTATGGACTTTGCTGTGTGCACTGGTGCACAGTCATGTTGAAGAGGAAGGGGCCATCTCCAAACTGTTCCCTCAAAGTTGGGATCCAAAATCTCTTGGTGCTGAAGCATTCAGAGTTCCTTTCACTGGAACTAAGGGTCCAACCCCACACCATAATCCCCCCTCCACCAAACTTTACACTCGGCACAGTTCAGTCAGACAAGTACCGTTCCCCCGGCAACCGCCAAACCCAGACTTGTCCATCAGATTGTCAGATGGAGAAGTGCGATTCGTCACTCCAGAAAACGCGTCTCTACTGCTCTAGAGTCCAGTGGCGGCGCTTTACACCACTGCATCCGATGCTTTGCACTGCATTTGGTGATGTTTGTCTTTGATGCAGCTGCTCGGCCATGGAAACCCATTCCATGAAGCTCTACACACTGTTCTTGAGCTAATCTGAAGGCCACATGAAGTTTGGAGGTCTGTAGCGATTGACTCTGCAGAAAGTTGGTGACCTCTGCGCACTACGCGGCTCAGCATCCACTGACCCCGCCCCGTCAGTTTATGTAGAGTTGCTGTCCTTCCCAGTCGCTTCCACTTTGTTCTAATCCCACTGGCAGTCGACTGTGGAATATTTAGGAGCGAGAAAATTTCACGATTGGACTTGTTGCACAGGTTCATCCTGTCACAGCACCACGCTGGAATTCACTGAGCTCCTGAGAGTGACTCATTCTTTACAAATGTTTGTAGAAACATCTGCAGGTCCAGGGGTTTGATTTTATTCACCTGTGGCCCTGGAAGTGACTGGAACACCTGAGTTTGATTATTTGGATGATGAGTGAAAACTTTTGGCAATGTAGTTTATGTTATAATGTGGTTGGAGTTGTGTTTTGTTTCATTCACACATGTTTAACACACAAACCCTGCAGATTTAGTTCTTCTCTCAAACAAAAAACACTCTGTTCCACCTTGTGATGTCATGTGGTAATACAGGACGTGCTCCACTTGTAATTTGTTTTTAAACTCCACACACTTTTATTAGAATCATTTGGATAATTTCAGCCCTGGAATTGCCGATCTCTACTGAACTAAAGGTAAAAGGAGCTGTTCACTTGAAAACTACTGCCACTTGATGACATCACAAGGTGGAACAGAGCGTTTGGAGCTTTGTAGATGTAGACAGACTAATAATAAAGAGTTTCTCAAACATGTGAATGAAACAAACACAACTCCAGGTCTGATTTTGAGGAGGAAATAGCGTTAGAACATGATTTAAAGTTCACAGGAGTCAGTTTTGTGTAACATAGGACCTTTATAGGGAAGTCTGTTCCTTATGCTCGTACAGAACTGGGTAAAAAGGCATTTGTTTACTCTGCACCTTTTACATGGAATATGCTACAGAAAGACTGGAAACTAACTGATTTAATTTCTTTGAGCACTTTTAAATCCAAACTGAGAGCTTTTGAGACCAATTCCACAATCTGCACTTGTTTTTTTATAATGTTTTTAAACTTTTATGTCTTATTTGTGTAAATATGTAACTGTTTTGTGTTTGCTGCTGCCTCTTGGCCAGGACTCCCTTGAAAAAGAGGTTCTTAATCTCAATGGGATATTTCCTGGTTAAATAAAGGTCAAATAAAAAAAATAAAAAAAGTCGTATCGTTAGTGAAGTTTGGAATCTAAACGAAGCAAAAAGTCAACGTGATGTCCACAAAAAGAACGTCAACCCAAAACGTGTGTGGAGTTAATTTATGCAGCTTATTTTCTCGTCCTACGCAAATGAGACAGGCACAGCACAGCCTCTCCTCCTCTTCCTCCCTCTCCTCTCCTTCTTACAATGAGTTTTATTGATACGTTTCAGCCGATGGAAAGATTCTAACTAGAGGCACTGCTCTGTCTGAACCTTTGTTACTCAGGTTTAATTGACGTTTTGTTTTAGCATAATCTGACCCGAAAGGACGGACTTAGCTGGAACTACAAGAGGCGATTTGATCTGTGCTGTTAAACAAGTCCCTGTCAAATCACATCACAGTCACAAGCTAGTATTAGCATTAGCATTAGCATTAGCATTAGTCAACAGTTTTTCAGTGCGTCGCTCTCACCTTTTTGTTGAATGCTCGGACTGACCACAGGAAACTGAAAATGTGTCTTTAAATCACTTTTGTATTTTCTCTTGAGTTTTCAGACAAACCTTAAAACTTTTTGTCAGTGTTTGCAAATGTGTGCATCGTGTCACCATGGTAACTGCTGATTCCACCATAGACATACATGTAGAATACCCCCTGTGTGGTGTTGCCGCAGTACTGTCTGTAGTACCGATGAGAACCTGGATGGGAGACCGCTGGGAGTACCAGGGTCCACAGTGGGGCGCCAGTGGTAAAAACTGTTGTTCTGTTTTTAGGCAAGACACTTGTGGGCCGATGGTGCAGACTGGGAGCCTGTCAGCCGTCAGTCTGCCCCAGGGCAGCTGTGGCTACAATAGAAACACCACCACCGAGTGTGGAGTGAATGAAGAATGAACGAAACTGTAAAGCAACTGGAAAAGACCCATATTCCACATACTGATCACTGTTTTCAAATATTTGTTCATTTTTAAAAACACTTCTTATTGCAGCCGTTAAACCCAAAGTCTCAGTCTCAGGTCTCAGCTCCAAACCACAGGGACGTCTCCTTCAGAAAACCCCAGCCTCATCAGTGAGGGTTTCAAACCGTTGGCTCATGATAATTAAGAATCGGATTAATGTCGCAGCCCGACTCATATGGATCTGGTTTATTTGTACCTGCGCCACGCCCACAAAACACAAAATAAACCAACAACTTTGTCTCTTCGTGTTTAACCTGACGTGTCCTCTTGTCCCCACAGAGGTGCCCGTGTCCTCTGTCCTGTGCCTGTCCTCGGTGCGGGAGTTGCCGGTTCATGTCCGGGAGCTGTACTCTGAGGGCTTCGTGCTGGTGGCCGTTCACCCGTTCGTCCACGCGTGCGGTCCAGATCACGCACACGTCCAGAGGCAGCTCCACCGCGCCGTGCTCGTCCGAGAGACCCACAGGTGAGCGCCGAGGGGGGGACACTGTGGACATGTAGAGACAGAGGACATACTGAATACACAAATTAAAATGTATTTAGTAGACATGGTACAGTCACAGTGCAGTGTTCTGAATACTTTTACACTGAGTTACATTTAAATTATAGTGTTAAAACATTATATATAATTACAAACATCTTTATGTGTGCTTTGAATGAAGTTGTGTTTAATTAGAGATGGAAACGCACACAAGGAAACACAAACACACACATTATAAGAGCTTTGTTTGCTTCTTTTTCACTAATACTGCGCAGTCCAAAACACAGACTGTATAAAGAAGTGGACGAAGTGAGTGGGACGTCATCCACAGTGTTCGGCTCTGGTCAAATGAACTTAAAATGAATATTCAGAATACATATTTTCAGTACTTGTATTTAGCTACTTCTGAAAGGTGACGTAGAGCCCTGTCCCGTGATTTATCAGTGGACAGACTCGGTGTGGAACTCTGATGGAAGTGAATGCAAATAAGGCCACTTAAAAAATCAATATCCTTTTATGGTAAGAGCTGGATTTGAAAATGAGTCTGGCAGAGGCACAGACATGACCCTGATAATCTGAACTCTGCGTTCTGAGCGAAGATTCTGTTTGTCCTTGGGGAGAACACAGGGTTTGGAGGAGTTCTGTCGCTGTGTCCTTAGGCAAGACACTTCACCCACTTTGCCTAGTATGGATATAGTGTGTGTGTTTGTGTTTGTATTTGTATGTGTTTGTGTGTGTGATTCCAGACCGGTTTTGTCAAAGTGTGCGTTTCTGTTTGGCCTGATAAACCCACGACTATTTCGTTTTGTTTGTTCCGTACTGTAGCACACTTCCACTGACACACTGAGCACTTTTTGTGTTTCAAGCTCAGTTTTTAACATAACATCATGGAACTTTAACCAACTAAGAAGTGCAGCTTGTGCAGCTCAAAGGACACGAGTAAGAGACTGTTGGACTGTGGGAAATGACCTGTTTGTTTTCCCCATGGAGGCTGTGCAAGAGGCTAAGAGACTAGCTGAGGACTAGTGATGGATATTTGAGATGCTACAGGCGTTTTACACCAAATGTGGCAGTATACCTTCCAGAGGAAAGACTCTGAAACCTTCCAGAGGTAATACTTTGTGGAAGTGATTTTTTTTAAATCACCAATGGAAACACCAGAGTGAGAATGAGGCCTTTCCTGTTGTGTTCACCTGGCGCCACCTGGAGGCTGCTGTGATGCTGCAGGACATGGAGGAGGGACACTTTTGTCCTGAGGGCTGCTCCTCACTTCACACTGCCCTGACACAGACCTGCTGACCCTCCTGACCAGTCCTCCTGTTAAACTGCACGGAGACACAAATCTGACTGCAGCAAAACTTGAATTTCACTCGAGATCACATCGAAGTCTCTCCACCTCTCCACTCCTCCACTTCTCCACTTCTCCACCTCTCCACTTCTCCACTTCTCCACCTCTCCACCTCTCCACTTCTCCACCTCTCCACTTCACCTCTCCACTTCTCCACTTCACCTCTCCACCTCTCCACCTCTCCACTTCACCTCTCCACTTCTCCACTTCACCTCTCCACCTCTCCACTTCTCCACCTCTCCACTTCACCTCTCCACTTCTCCACTTCTCCACCTCTCCACCTCTCCACTTCTCCACCTCTCCACTTCACCTCTCCACTTCTCCACTTCACCTCTCCACCTCTCCACTTCTCCACCTCTCCACTTCACCTCTCCACTTCTCCACTTCACCTCTCCACCTCTCCACTTCTCCACCTCTCCACTTCACCTCTCCACTTCTCCACTTCTCCACCTCTCCACTTCTCCACCTCTTCTCTCCACCTCTCCACCTCTCCACTTCTCCACCTCTCCTCTCCACCTCTCCACTTCTCCACCTTTCCACTTCTCCACCTCTCCTCTCCACCTCTCCTCTCCACTTCTCCACCTCTCCTCTCCACCTCTCCACCTCTCCACTTCTCCACCTCTTCACCTCTCCACTTCTCCACCTCTCCACTTCTCCACCTCTCCGCCTCTCCACCTCTCCACTTCTCCACCTCTCCTCTCCACCTCTCCACTTCTCCACCTCTCCACCTCTCCACTCCTCCACTTCTCCAACTCTCCGCCTCTCCACCTCTCCACTTCTCCACCTCTCCTCTCCACCTCTCCACTTCTCCACCTCTCCACTCCTCCACTTCTCCACCTCTCCACTTCTCCACTTCTCCACCTCTCCACTTCTCCACTTCTCCACTTCTCCACCTCTCCACTTCTCCACCTCTCCTCTCCACCTCTCCACCTCTCCTCTCCACCTCTCCTCTCCACCTCTCCACTTCTCCACCTCTCCACTCCTCCACTTCTCCACCTCTCCACTTCTCCGCCTCTCCACCTCTCCACTTCTCCACCTCTCCTCTCCATCTCTCCACTTCTCCACCTCTCCACCTCTCCACTCCTCCACTTCTCCACCTCTTCACCTCTCCACCTCTCCACTCCTCCACTTCTCCACCTCTCCACCTCTCCACCTCTCCACTCCTCCACTTCTCCACCTCTCCACCTCTCCACTCCTCCACCTCTCCACCTCTCCACCTCTCCACTTCTCCACCTCTCCACTCCTCCACTTCTCCACCTCTCCACTTCTCCACTTCACCTCTCCACCTCTCCACTTCACCTCTCCACTTCACTTCTCCACCTCTTCACTCCTCCACTCCTCCACTCCTCCACCTCTCCACCCCTCCACTTCTCCACCTCTCCACCTCTCCACCTCTCCACTCCTCCACCTCTCCTCCTCTCCACCTCTCCACCTCTCCACCTCTCCACTCCTCCACTTCTCCACCTCTCCACCTCTCCACCTCTCCACCTCTCCACTCCTCCACCTCTCCTCCTCTCCACCTCTCCACCTCTCCACCTCTCCACTCCTCCACTCCTCCACTTCTCCACCTCTCCACCTCTCCACCTCTCCACCTCTCCACTCCTCCACTTCTCCACCTCTCCACCTCTCCACTCCTCCACCTCTCCTCCTCTCCACCTCTCCACTCCAGAACACAAAGCCAGTGCTCAGCTCGTCCTTCCCACTGCACTCAGGTCACCTCATCTACATGGATCTGGTGCTAACGCCTCCGTCACATGATGAAGATTAATGAGGTTGCTGGAGTTTGGGTGGAGAGGAGCTGTAGGTGTCTCCTTCAGGAGCTGTAGGTGTCTCCTTCAGGACCTTCCTCATTAGAAGCATGTGAGAACCATAATGACACAATGGTGCTGCTCTCGTAAACACAGCGTTAACTGGCCTGACTCAGCTCAAACGCTCCACCACTGTCCCCGTTCTTTCACTCACCAAACCGTATGGGGACTATTTTTTATGGTTCAAACTAGAACACAACACACTTTTATGGAACTTTTAATAATGTGTTGGTGTAGTTCGCGTCCAAACTGTAGCTCCAGCCGTCCAATCAGATTTGCTTATTTCAGCGATGCGTGTGAAACAAAGGAGCTCATTGGTCAAACAGCATTTACATCAAAATCACATTTCTCTCACCTCAGATTAACAGTTTTGTGCTTTGCTCATTGAGTTTGCAGAAATTTGCGATGTTTGTTCAGTATTGATGCACCGATACGATACTGGTATTGAATATCAGCGCCAATACTGAAAAATTTGCTGGATCAGATATTAGTTCCATAATATGTGTTAAGCCGATATCCTGGTCGGGCCTTTAATTGGTGCAATAAGACGATTTACAGGCTGATTTTGGCCTAAAACGTCTCATAAAGTTTGAACTTTTAGTCATACGGAGTTGTCCAGTTGTGGTTTGAAGGAAAAATAACAGTTACATCACAGAACTGGATCTATTATGTAATATAGATCCAGTCCCTGATATCGCTTAATATTGGGTATCGATCAGATACTTAAAGTTAAAGTATCAATACCAGTGTCAGAAGTGAAAAAACTGGATCAGTACGTCCTTGTTTTTTTATTTTTGTCCTTTCTTTTTTCCTCATAAGCAGGATTGGCTGATCCACCTGTCCAGTGACCAGACTCACATCTTCAGAAAATATTGGAAAAGACCATAGAGTGTATTATTATTTATTGTTATTTATTTATTTAAAAGAAGGACAGTGCACAGAAAACATTAATCTCAGAGAAAAGATCCTCTGTGCCAGATTTAGGTCCAAGTTTCTTTCCATCTGCAGTCCTCGAGCAGAAACTAAACACATTAAAGAAACTATTTACATTAAAACAACTCTAACAACGACATTTCATCAGTACCAGTGTCTCCTTAAAATAACCACAACCCAATTCATCATTAAACATTTAAAACAATCAAAATTCATTCATTCTAATTTCCACAAATACAAGATTTCAAATTCATCATTCATTCATATAGACGTATTTCACAACGGCCGGAAGTGTCGCGCTGTCGGTTTGCGGAACTTCCAGTTAAACGTCTGTGTAAATGTCTGGCGTTTTCTCCACCAGCTTCATAAATCTGCCCCATCACCAAATCTTCAACCAACAAGGTCCACAAAGGATAAACATTCTTCATGAAGAATTTATCCACAACGATCAAGGGAAGAAAGACGAAAGCTTAAAGGAGAACAACAACGAGCGTTACAGAAATACTGAGAAAAACTAATGTTATGGTCCTAGAGACGTCGAACATTCAAACCGCACAAATCTATTTACGCTAATATCGACATCATGAAATCGATTTTTTATTTGAATTCTAGAATCAGTTTGAGTGAACAAGTTATTTATGTTTTATTCATTACCACACCAGAAGTATTTCTCTAACGCTCGTCGTTGTTCTCCTTTAAACTTTCATCTTTCTTCCCTTGATCGTTGTGGATAAATTCTTCATGAAGAATGTTTATCCTTTGTGGACCTTGTTGGTTGGTGATGGGGCAGATTTATGAAGCTGGTGCAGAAAACACCAGACATTTCCACAGATTTTGCCACAGAAAACCTTTAACCAGACGTTCCACAAACCTACAGCAGTGCACTTCCGCCGCTGTGAAAAAGATATTTTACTAACACAACTTTGACTCAGCTCCATTAGCACTTCACGTCACAGTACATCTGCCATACGACGCCTTTTCATTCTGACATCACACCACACGTTTGTCCATACACACAACGAGCCTGTGAGTGTAATTTTATGTGAGAGAGACTCATTTAACAGCACAAATCAGCTCACCTGTTATAAATCTGATTGTGTTCAAATAAACCTCATATTACGTCTAACTTCAGTAACAGCGCTTCAGACAGAGTAGTGCGTTCAGTTAGCATCACACCCCCAGAGAACGTTGACGACCTGAGCTGCGAAGTTTCCGTAATGTGAGTTTTTGCGTCTCTTGTCACAGCCCTGAGCCCTGAGCGTGGACTGCCAGGCTGCCGTGTGCGCTGCCCATAAATTAACACCACACAAACATGTACATAAATTAGCCCTGGTTCTCAATAGAAATCTGCAGCTCTCCTCCCTCCATCCTCCCTCCATCCTCCCTTCATCCCTCCATCCATCCATCCATCCTTCCATCCTTCCATCCTCCCATTCTCCACTTTCATTTATCTCTCTGGAACATTCTGACATATCAAAGCATGATACTGCTTACTGTACATTTCTGTTGTCATTTAAATAAAAGGCAGACGGGCGTGGTGATGGTGTGTGCATGTGTGTGTGTGTGTGTGTGTGTGTGTGCGTGCGTGTGTGTGGTGGGCGGGGGTCTCTTTTGATGGCCCCCCACGCCGCCGATCCGCCCCGCTGCTCCCCGCCACCTGTCGCCACGGAAACGCCGGGCTCGCGTCGCATCGTCGGCGGGGAACCGAGCATCTCCCTATCTCCTCCTCCTCCTCTTCTTCTTCTCCTCTCTTGGCATACGTCGTTTCGTGCGGGGGGTTTCTTTTGTGGCCTGCACCCCTCCGCCCTCCCTCCATCTCTTCATCTCCACATCTCTCCATTCATTCACTTTCTCTCTCTCTACCCCCCCTTGTGCGCGCAACCTTTTATCTCTCCATCACCACTGTCCCTGTTCATCCAAAAAGAAACGCGGTGAAAGAAATGACAGATTCTGCGTGTGCGTTTGTGTGTTTTATGTGTGCGTCTGTGTGCGTCTGTGTGCGTGTGTGTGTGTGTGTGTGTGTGTGCGTCTGTGTGCGTGTGTGTGGCGTGGGGGGATGACCTCAATCTGAATCTGAATAATACTTTATGATATCAATAGAAATGAGCTCTCCGTCCTGTCTGATGAAGAGGGTTATTACAGGAGGAGGAATCACACACACCGACACGAGTGGCTGTGTTCATTTGAATGTGAATTGAATGTTGTGTGTGTGTGTGTGTGTGTGTGTGTGTGTGTGTGTG
Source organism: Taenioides sp. WSHXM2023 (assembly GCA_029959045.1). Taxonomy (NCBI): domain Eukaryota; kingdom Metazoa; phylum Chordata; class Actinopteri; order Gobiiformes; family Gobiidae; genus Taenioides; species Taenioides sp. WSHXM2023. Next base: position 29,879,840 of record CM057097.1, on the reverse strand, counting down.
TGTGTGCTCATTGTATTGATGCTTTGCAGTGACATCACGTTGGGGGTGTTGTACACGTATGTCTATGGAGGAATGTTTTTTTGTTTATTAAAGACAATAGAATATAACATTTAACAAAATATAATAAGAGAACATAAAAACACAAAACAACACCTAAAACAAACAAAACCCTTCCCCCCAACACACACACACACACACACACACACAAATTTTATTAAATCAAAATTAAATTAATGTGGTAGTGCGGCGTAACCACACTGCTAGGCCCACTTATATTTATATTTTGGCCAAAACAGGACTACGTTCATACAATACTCCCTACAACTGTACAACAACTCACCCTTATGTAACAGATAATACTCCCTACAACTGTACAACAACTCAGCCTCAAGTAACAGATAATACTACCTACAACTGTACAACTCAGTCTTAAGTAACAGATAATACTCCCTACAACTGTACAGTTTAATCTCAAGTAACAGATAATACTCCCTACAACTGTACAGTTTAATCTCAAGTAACAGATAACCTTATTCCCTGTCAATCAGCAGAGTATTTACACTGTTGTTCTTGTCTCTTGTTTATAGCTGTGATTTTATAGTTTATTTTATATTTTATTACATATTTTTCTATTTTATTACAAATAATTTCCCTTGTGAATTAAGTGTTTAAGTGGTTTAAGTGTAATTTATAATTTAATTTTCCATTTTTAATAAACAGTTTTAGTCACTTTATCTAACTAATATTATTTTCACCATCATCATTTCCTTTCATCATCTTTTACTGTTTAGTACCATCTTAAAGCATAATTTTAAAGGCATTTTCTTTCTTTTTTCTTTTCTTTCTTTCTCCCCCCCTCTTTCCTTTCATAAAAATAATAATAATAATAATAATAATAATAATAATAATAATAATAATAATAATAATAATTATTATTATTATTATTATTATTATTATTAATAATAATAATAATAATAATAATAATAATAATAATAATAATAATAATAATTTATAAAACGATATACAATTATTATTATCTTCTTTTCTTCTATGGTGGAATGTTTAGGAGTTACCTTGTTTAATGTCCCATTTTCAGGACAGAGCAGAACCTTTACTGAATTTGTTTAGAACGAACTGGAGCTGATCAGAACAAGTGTAAGAGCACAGAGACTAGAATACACCCATGGACCTGGTTTAGACCTGGTTTAGACCTGGTTTAGACCTGGTTTAGACCTGGTTTAGACCTGGACCACCATGGAACCTACAGGACACTGAGGATTACACACATATAAGGACAAATTATTACATTTTAAAAACTGAATTATATTTGCTAATATTTGTTTGCTTTTCAAATTCTTCATGGTGCAGCTCCTCCTCTGAAGAGTTTTGTCTTACTGAGCTCCAAAAAAACATGTCGAGTGCAAATGTCCCAAATGTAAGAGCGCACTCAGCAAATCCTCTTTTTCCCGTCGCTAAGAGTCACTGGAATCATTTGCCAACAGAGATTCGAACCCGCACGGGTTTTCAAATCATGTAATTATCAATGTTATTATCATGATGGTAACGCTCTACAGAACCTGCTGTACTGAGATTTGGGGAAATACATATAAGACTAATACAAATCCAATCTTCACCTTGCAAAAACGGCAATAAGAGCAATCAAATTATCAACTTATAATGAACCAAACAATGAATTATTTATAAACCTTCAAACTCTGAAATTTTACGAGTTAGTCGACCTTTACACTTTGAAAATCATGTTCAAAATAAACAACAATCTCTTCAGTCGTTACAGAATATGTTCAAAATCTGAAATATGGCCAATACGAGCTCAGAGGTTCGGCCTCGTTTATCCAAAAGAAAATCTGAACAAACATTATGAAGTTTTGTATTTGTGTTAAAGCCTCTGGAACAGAAGAACTAAAACTGTGCACCACTTTAAAAAGAAACGTTTAAGTCTGGGCAGATACAAGAATTATGATCCTTAGTTCGTGCTGTAGTACTTTGTTTGTTCGTGCTGTAGTACTTTGTTTGTTCGTGCTGTAGTACTTTGTTTGTTCGTGCTGTAGTACTTTGCTCGTGCTATAGTACTTTGCTCGTTCGTGCTGTAGTACTTTGTTTGTTCGTGCTGTAGTACTTTGTTTGTTCGTGCTGTAGTACTTTGCTCGTGCTGTAGTACTTTGCTCGTGCTATAGTACTTTGCTCGTTCGTGCTGTAGTACTTTGCTCGTTCGTGCTGTAGTACTTTGTAGTACTTTGCTTGTTTCAGTCAGTGTCTGTTAAATATGACTGTGGAATAACGTCAGAATAAACCTGTGACCGAAATAAATGAATCAGTCAGTGGTATCGAGATCGGTATTGAGTATCGAGTCTGTTCCTTAAGTATCGAAATTGGGTTTGAAATTTTAGTTTCATGACACTTGAACTCCAGGGATTCTAGCGCGTGAAGCCTCGTGAGCGCTGTCGACTCCAGATCCCGCTCTCCTCCGCACAGATCTGAGCTGTCCGTCTCCGGGTTCCGCTCTCCTCCGCACAGATCTGAGCTGTCCGTCTCCGGGTTCCGCTCTCCTCCGCACAGATCTGAGCTGTCTGTCTCCGGGTTCTGCTCTCCTCCGCACAGATCTGAGCTGTCCGTCTCCGGGTTCTGCTCTCCGCGCCGGTTCTGGGACGGGGTAATTCGGGTTTCTAACGTTCCACTGTGAGAGAAGCACCTGTGATAATGACGAGAGAGGAGCGGGGCCGCGGGGGGCCGCGGGGGGCCGCGGGGGGCCGCAGGGGGCCGCAGGGGCTGCCAGGGACCCCCCGGCGTCTGCTTCGCTTCTGCCGCTTCACATCCGCTTCAGATACCGCTGTGTTATTGGGGCTGTATGTTTTACTGTCCTATACTTTGATTACATGTTTCTTTTATTGCTCATGCTCTTATTTCGTTGGCGTCAATTTCAAGAGAACAAAATAAAAATCAGACTCTGAACATAAACACACACGTACATACAACACACACGTGCATACAACACACACGTACATACAACACACACGTACATACAACACACACGTACATACAACACACACGTACATACAACACACACGTACATACAACACACACGTACATACAACACACACGTGCATACAACACACACGTACATACAACACACACGTACATACAACACACACGTACATACAACACACACGTACATACAACACACACGTACATACAACACACATTCCAGCCATTATTCGCCTTTGCTGCATGAACAAAAGGAACAGGAAGAAGAGAAATGTTATAAACCCTGCTCCTTTCACAGATTAAAAAATAATAATAATAATTAAACATTTCATCAAAAAAATTAATAAACGTTTCATCAAAAAAAATTACATTTCATAAAAAAAATTTAACATTTCATTTAAAAAATTAATAAATAAACGTTTCATCAAAAAACTATTTTAACATTTAACTAAAAAATAAAATAAACATTTCATCAAAATAAAATAAAATAAAATAAAGGTCTCATTAAAAAAACAAAAAACAAAAACAAAATTAAACATTTCTTTTTTTTTTTTTCTTTTTAATGATGAAATGTTGTTTTCGAGTGTCCAAAAATAAAAATGTGAAAAACCAAACTAGTTCGTTGTAAACGGCCCATATTAGGCTATTTTCTGAATTCTGTTTTTATTTTCCCTCGTCACAAACACCTGGAGTTGTGTTTTTGTGTTTTGTTTCATTCACATGTTTAACACACAAACCTGCAGATTTAGCACGAGTTCTTCTCTCAAACTGAAAAACTGTTCCACCTTGTGATGTCATGTGTTAATACAGGAAGTGCTCCATTGTGTTTTTAAACTCCACATGCTGCAAAAAAGCTTGGCCAAAATGTAAGATATAAACACTTAAATCTATTAGAAAATGACTTAAAAGTAGTGAAATGATCAGTCCATGCAGCAAGTTATTTTAAAATAAACTCCCTCTACCTGCCTATGCTAGAATGAAGCGACTCTGGTCAGTTTCATGGGCTGGAAATAAGTTTATGGATGCAAAGTTTTAGATAAACAAACTTAAAAACAGTTTAGAATTAGTGTTGATGGCCCGATAATAAATTCAAAGATGCTAAATTCTAGATATAAGTACTTGAAATCAGTTTTACATGATCGTAGTTAGGAGTTACTGAAAACAAGTTGCCTCATCTTAAAATAAATAGTCAGTGCTCCAGGTGCGGAGTCCGTGTGCCGGAAAACTAAAGACTAAAGAAACAGACCTGGAAATGTTTTGCAGCTCCAAAAGCTCCAAGGTTATTTCACACTTTTGCATTCCAAGTTTATGAGCGCGTTTCAACATGTTTCAGAGGCCAGAGCCGAGTTCTGCTAACCACTAGCATGCTAATATGCACTTCCTGATTACTGGATAGTTACACATTTCATAATTAGATGTAGACCGCACACAGCAGACTTATTTTGACCTGTGCAGAAATCTCCTTGTTTCAGGCTTTTCTTTTTGGTTTTTGATGATTCTCGTTTTATTTACATGAGATTATAAAGAGTGGGGAGAGACATTCGGCAAATCGTCAGTCAGGAATCAAAGACAACAAACTAAAACCAACTCTTGAATTAGAATCTTTTTTTATTTGTGTGAGTGGAAGATCACAGCACACCTGAAAACACGAGAAAGTGTTAAAGACTCAGAGCTGCAGAGGAACGCTGAATAAACATGATTTAAAACAGATTTGAGTTTGATTCCAGGAGCACCTCTGTTCTAATCCCTCTGTTGTGCGTGTGTTGTGTTTGTGTGTTGTGTGTGTTGTGTGTTACAGTTGGGAGCGGAGGGAGTTGCGGTGGTGTCGTCACAGGTTGGAGACAGACGTGTGTTTGGGGGGAAACCAGGCCCCAGACCCAGAGATCGTCCAGAGCTACGTCAAGAAGGTCAGTGTTCCTCTTCTTCTCTCTCCTCTCCTCTCTCCTCTCTCCTCTCTCCTCTCTCACACACACACTTTAATTCCAAATAAAAATAATTTTATTCTGAATAAAAATGAATTCCGCTTTAAAAAAAAACATGTTTGGATGAATTAAACTTAATTTGAAGTAAGTAGGTGGTTTATTCCGATTTTAAAGCCAAATTAATTTATTCCTCGATCCTGTAAACGTTTCTTCTTCTTCAAAATAATTCCGGTCGTTGGGCACATGCTCGTTGGGTCGTCCTTCTGATCCGGCTCCACCAGTCGTCTCTCCGGACTTTCATCCACTGCTCTTTGGATTTGTGAGCGGGATGTGGGAGTGGCTGAGGTGGAGCAGCCGTTGACTCAGTTTGTCTTCTTCCTCCTTCTCCGACGCTCTTCCCTCCTCCTCCTCAGCGACAGACGTGAAGTGTGAGGATAGAATTCTCCAGCTGCTGCTTCATTATCATCGGAACAACTGCGGAAAAAGTTTGGATCATGTTTGTGTCCGCGGCGTAACGACAAACCGAGATGACAAAAAGCCGGTAGCAGCTGAAGTGTGAGTTTTCTTCAGGTCGACGTAAATCCGTTCGTGTCTCTGTCCAATCAGAACCCTTCCTCACCCCAAGACGATGAGCGGAATTAAATAAAGACGATTTAACGTGTTTTCCATGTAAACCTCAATTCAGAATTATTATTTCCATGTAAACTCGAAGGAGAAACTCAGAACAGTTAATTCAGAATTAAAAAACATCATGTAAACGTGTCCAGGCCTCAGATGGGGGACAGTTTAACTCTTTTACAGCTGTTGGAGGAACACACAGTGGTTTGCGTTCGTCCTTCTCAGTCTGTTCCTGATCCTTTTTCACTTTCAGCCAGCGCTTTTTACTTTTATAAATTATATTCATGAGAAAAATGAGAAAAATGAGCTGGACAGTGGGGGACTGTATAATCCTGCGGCAGACAAATCCATAAATCTTCTTACGTCTCAGTACAGTTTGAAAATGAGTCTCACGTGTTCTCCAGGGTAAACACAAACACGAGGCCAGGTGGGGAAGTGTTTTGCCCAAGGACACAACAGCAGTGTGCAGTGCTTCAGGATGGTGAATGTTTGATACTCCACACTTCAACTTTACACGTTTGTTTTTGGAAGATTTAGACTTGACCCGTTTCCCCAAACACCAGGGAAATGTGTTTAAACAAATACAAATAGAGTTTTTACAGAGAACAGCTGTAGATCTGATTTGTTTTCTCGTTTATTTAGGTTTTAATTTGTCATAAAAACGATGATGGGTTTGTCGCCAGAGGAACGGGCTGTTTGGATTTGTTAGCGTCAATAAAACACTCAATACTTTTCTGTACAGTTACATCATCTCCAGAGTGAACTGAACTGAGAATTATCACGTATTTAATAGTTTTTCTCGTTTTTTATTGTTTTTTTATAGTTTTGTCTTATTTGTCAGTGAAGTGAGAAAAACAGTGACAACTTAAATGGCTAAAGATTTTCATGATAATCTGCAAAATCAAATACAGGTTTTAGTGATGACACCTGTAATGTTGATTTATTCTTAATCACAAAAACATTGGACATGACGTTTGTTTTTGTCATAATCTGGTGTTTTTGTTCCAGACGATTCTCCAATCAGAACGCAGAATGAGCGTCACATGACTCTCTCATGTGGGTTGCTGGTTCAAAGCTGAAATCCAGTGTGTTTAAACCTAAAATGTCTCTGATCTGAACGTCACTCCCTAAACCCCAGAGTCAGTGCTAGTGCAGCCTCTGCAGCTCAGGGAGGGAATTCTGGAGGTTCTGAGCTTCACATGAGCCTGTCCAGAAACTGAGACTGAGACAAACGCAGGACGTGTCTCTGTAGGACGTGTCTCTGTCTCTGTCTCAGTGTCTCTGTCTGGAGACACAGTATCAGTTTGATTGTAGATGGATGTTTAAACGATATTGTGATCTGCTCAGTGCGACTTTAGTCCAAACGTTTTGTTGTTTCTGGTGCAGAGGATCCGGACGTGAGACGCCTCAGAGTCCAGGTTGTGATGGGCTAAAGGTCCAAACATTTTCTTCAGCTTTATCCAGAGGTGGAGGTGTGTGTGTGTGTGTCTGTGTGTGTGTATATGTGTGTGTATTCATGTGTGTAGTACATTTCAGGATGGTCTGGTGGGCTGTAGATTAAAGCTCAGAACATTGTTCAGGTCTAATAATAACCAGACTCATCCTCTCTCCCTCCTTCTCTTTCTCTTTCTCTTTTCTCTTTTTTCTCTTGTGGGTCAGTGAGTTCTTTCTTCTTCTTTTGTGTTGTCAAATATTATGTCAGTTCAATCTTGGATCTGTAATTCTGTGAGTGGAATCTGAATAGAGCCACGGAGCTGGAAATGTTTTGTTCTGTGTCATTTTGTGTTTTTGTAGTTATGGTTTTGGTCGTGTTACTTTAATTATTAAAGTGCTCGTATTTCTCTATTTTCTGCTCTGTTCTGATGTCGTTTCCTCGTCACAAACACCTGGAGTTGTGTTTTGTTTGGCGTTAAAATAGTTCCATAAAACACGTAGGATAATGCAGGCATTCGGGCGTACGGTTTTATTTCATACGCGTCGATATAAACTGTGAACGAGCGAATTATCTCTGACACGAGGAGAAAACTGTGACCTGCACAAAACGACCACCAGGGGGCAGACACACACACATTTCTGCTCTTGAAGTTGTTTTCTGTTCTGACACGCGTGAGGTGGATTTCTGCTCCCCTGGGTAACCATGACGACAAAACATTTGTGCTTAAACGCCAACAGTGATTGGACGACTGGGTTTTGTGTTAAAGCAGAATATCTGAAATAAACAAACCGTGTGTGTATTTTAACTATGAAATCTATGAAATAAATGAAAGAAGTTTTGTTTTTCCGCCAAGCATTTCAGTTCCGTATGTTTGATCCTCTTCCTGAATACGTCATTCGAAAGAGACGCCGCGCACAGACGCCACGCACCGACGCCGGGCACAGACGCCGGGCACAGACGCCGGGCACAGGCGTCGGACACAGACACACTGAACATACCTTGGCGCTACTTCCTGTATTTTTCTACTTTTCTTCTCAATTTTTCCCACAAATTGCCACAGAACTGATGTGAAACTGATAAATCTAATAAAAACCACAGGTCAGAATTAGAAAAACAAAAACCTCAGACGGATTTTAACTGAGACATGAGGTGATTCTCCTGTAAAAATGTCACAATCTGAAAACTCCCCTCTCTCTCTCCTCTTCTTTCCCTCTCTCCCCCTCCTGTCCCTCTCTACCTCTCCTTCTCTCACTCCCTCTTCCCCTCTCCTCTCTCCCCTTCTCCTTCACCTCTCTCTTGCTCCCTTTCTCCTCCCTCTCCTCCTCCTCCTTTTTCCCTCTCCTCTTTCTTTCTCCCCCACCTCCTCTCTCCCTCTTTCCCTCTGCCTCCCTCTCTCTTTCTCCTCTCCCCCCCTCCCTCTCTCTTCCCCCCCCTCTTTCTCCTCTCCCTCTCTCTCTCCCTCTCTCTCTCTCCCCCTCTCCTCTCCCCCTCTCCTCTCTCTCTCTCCCTCTCTCCCTCTCTCTCCTCCTCTCCTCTCCCCCTCTCCTCTCTCTCTCTCCCTCTCTCCCTCTCTCTCCTCCTCTCCTCTCCCCCTCTCCTCTCTCTCTCTCCCTCTCTCCCTCTCTCTCCTCCTCTCCTCTCCCCCTCTCCTCTCTCTCTCTCCCTCTCTCCTCTCCTCTCCCTCTCTCTCCTCCTCTCCTCTCCCTCTCTCCTCTCCCCCTCTCCTCTCCTCCTCTCCTCTCCCCCTCTCCTCTCCTCCTCTCCTCTCCCTCTCTCCTCTCCCTCTCTCCTCTCCCCCTCTCCTCTCCCTCTCTCCTCTCCCTCTCTCTCTCTCTCTCTCTCTCTCCTCTCCTCCTCTCCTCTCCTCCTCTCTCATATCCATCAGAACGATAGATCCTCAGAATAATTTTCCTCTTTTGTCCCGTGGCTCGTCCTTTGTTGCCGTCCGTGCTGCAGTCCTGGCCTCTGATTGGTCGGCTCTGCTCTGTCCCGCTCTGTGATTGGTCGGCTCTGCTCTATTCTAACGCTCTGAACTCGATTATTTTTCCATCTCCTGTAAGTTCCCCTGATGAAGAGACCGGGGTCAGGGGTCAGGTCAGGGTCAGGGTCAGGGTCAGGGGTCACAGGACAAACAGCTGAGGCGGATGTGACCGGAAATGAGTTTAATTATCCAGAGAGTTTTAGGAAAGATTTGTTTTTTCATAAATCATAAACAGACAATAGAAAATAGAATGAAAATAAAGTACTTAAAAGTGCACTGTGTGGGGGTCTGTCACCTTCTTGTTTCTATGGATACGTCACAGCTCTGCCTGGAATGTTCCACAGTGTGACATTAAACAGCTCTACTTTACATTTATTCAATCACAGGTGGTTTTAGAGCTCAAAAATACCTAGAAAAACAGACATTCTGACTGTGAGCAGGGTCGCCTCTCCACAGATCTGACCTGGAACTTGGTCTGGTTTGGTTTCCATGAAGATACAAAGGTTTAATGCCATACTGTGAAACATTCCAGACAAAGCAACAACATCTCCATGGAGAAAAGCATTTGACGGACCCTCCACAAGAAAAGTTACACAATGCAGCTTTAATAGTAGATAAATCGGTTGTTTTTAAATAATTATTTTATTTATTCTGTTTCTAAACATTCTTCACGCTCACACACACACAGCTCTCGTGCACGCTCATAGACACACACAAATGTCCTTCTCTCTTGGACGCTCACATGTCCTCACCCTGTCACCCCAACCAGCCCTCGTGCACGCTCTCAGGTCTCGTGCACACTCTCAGGTGTCATGCACGCTCTCGGGTCTCGTGCACGCTCTCGGGTCTCGTGCACGCTCTCAGGTCTCGTGCACGCTCTCAGGTCTCGTGCACACTCTCAGGTGTCATGCACGCTCTCAGGTCTCGTGCACGCTCTCAGGTCTCGTGCACACTCTCAGGTGTCATGCACGCTCTCAGGTCTCGTGCACGCTCTCAGGTCTCGTGCACGCTCTCAGGTCTCGTGCACACTCTCAGGTCTCGTGCACTCTCTCAGGTGTCATGCACGCTCTCGGGTCTCGTGCACGCTCTCAGGTGTCATGCACGCTCTCGGGTCTCGTGCACGCTCTCAGGTGTCATGCACGCTCTCAGGTCTCGTGCACGCTCTCAGGTCTCATGCACACTCTCAGGTGTCATGTACGCTCTCGGGTCTCGTGCACGCTCTCAGGTCTCATGCACACTCTCAGGTGTCATGCACGCTCTCGGGTCTCGTGCACGCTCTCAGGTGTCATGCACGCTCTCGGGTCTCGTGCACGCTCTCAGGTGTCATGCACGCTCTCGGGTCTCGTGCACACTCTTAGGTCTCGTGCGCGCTCTCAGGTGTCGTGCACGCTCTCGGGTCTCGTGCACGCTCTCGGGTCTCGTGCACGCTCTCAGGTCTCGTGCACGCTCTCAGGTGTCATGCACGCTCTCGGGTCTCGTGCACGCTCTCAGGTCTCGTGCACGCTCTCAGGTGTCATGCACGCTCTCGGGTCTCGTGCACGCTCTCGGGTCTCGTGCACGCTCTCAGGTGTCATGCACGCTCTCGGGTCTCGTGCACGCTCTCAGGTCTCGTGCACGCTCTCAGGTGTTGTGCACGCTCTCGGGTCTCGTGCACGCTCTCGGGTCTCGTGCACGCTCTCAGGTCTCGTGCACACTCTTGGGTCTCGTGCACGCTCTCGGGTCTCGTGCACGCTCCCTTTTGTCATTAGAATATTTGACGTGCGCAGTGATTAGGAGTATTATTATGAGTATTATTATGAGTATTATTATGAGTATTATGGTCTGGCGCTGCTGCTTTTGTTTGTGTCTAAATGAGCTTCTTCTTCTTCTTCTTCTTCTTCTTCTTCTTCTTCTTCTTCTGTGTGCGGCTCCTGTTCGCCTCTTTGTCATTTCACTTTACAGATGTTATACATTATAATCTATGGACATTTTCAGATGCAGAACTGTTGTGTTGAATCCTCATTAAAACATTTACAGTTGGTTTGTTTGGTTCACTTTAAAGGACCCGTGTTACACAAATCTCTGATCTGTTCTAATGTTTCTTCATCACAAACACCTGGAGTTGTGTTTCGTTTCATTCAC